>VZTT01019288.1:50131-60964 GCA_013400855.1 Buphagus erythrorhynchus | reverse complement strand
ATGATTTCTGCTTTTCATGCTGAGACATAAAAAATTTTCCTCTTTCAATTAAATTATTATATGTGTGATATAAATGTAAATAGTAATTCTGGTTCCTTTTAATTCTATTTTAATAGAGAATTGCATGGGAAAGAATTCAGAGTAAAAGCTCATCAACTCTACCCTTTCTAACTGAGCAACCAATGAAGAGTCTGGAACTCACCATGGCCTTGGGTTTGGCCTTCAAATGTCCTTAATTTCTGTGAAAAACCACAGAAATTCCACCTGTTTGCTTTCCAGTCTGGAGTCTGATCAAACAATCTGTTGACAGTTTCAATTAGAAAAAATGCTCTTAATTTTAATTTCCATTCATGAAGAATTTTTTTTTTCATGAAGTATTTTGTAGCTAAATTGGATTTCAGGGAGTCCCTACTGCTAGGGCTCATTTTTGAGGCTCACTTCTAACCTCCAGTAAAACCAGTTGGTTGAAGCTGGGGTAATATTTTTGTCTGGAAACCTCCACAGAGATATTTTCCAAAAGGAATATAAAGGATATATATCCCTTTTGAGGAATATGTGAATATTTCTATGCTTTTGAACAGAACACAATAAAGAAAGGGGATTTTCTGGGAAAGATTTTATAACATCACAAAGGCTTGGTGAGGGATTCTTTTCTCAGCATAGAAGGATGTAAGTAAATTACCTACTTGAATGCTGATTCTCTTTCCTCAGCACAACAAATTACATGTGTTTAGATTAAATTATCTGCTTCAATCCTGGCACTTAAATGTCCCTTCCTAAAGCACAAACCCAATTCTCTTTTTCCCTGCCTGTTAATAGGGGACAGTTAATATTGGCCACTAAAGTGATCAGCTTTCCCACTGGAGATCAGCACTTGCAGCCCAGTGTGGTCCCCAAGAACCTGGAAATTCTCTTGGAGGCCTGGCATATTTTAACTACAAACTCTGCAGTGTCTTGCCGGATTTTTAACATGGCAGAGGAAATCATGTTCCTTTCATTAAGTATCCAAACAGAACCAGCTCAGCCTCTTAAAATCCCTGGAATTTCTGCCTACCTTGGCATGGAAAAATTCCTGTCTGCTTTCTTGGTGCTTTGGTGATCTCCTGAATATTTGTTTTCATTAAAAAGAATTCATGTCTGCATATCTCAGAGCCCTCTTACAAAAGCTCCTAAAAATAGACATTAGAAATTACCTAAATTTGTATCATTTTGGATTTATAGATTTAATAAGGGTTATTTGCACTTCCTATTTTTGTTTCAGTGGTTTTCTTCACTTTAATTAGAATTTAATTTGATACTATGTGGGGGATTTAATAATGTCATTTATTGTACTAATGTTGTTCACACAAAGAAACAAAGCAATGAAAACTTGCAGTCCATAACTTAGAATGTGGATTCAAGTAGGAAACCAAATTACTGCAGTTCTCCAGTCCTATTTAACAAGTTTTGATGCCATAAAAACTGTCCTGGGTGTAAAAGTCCAGGCCTCTAAGTAGAAGGGAAAGAGCATCCTTCAGGAATCCCTTATCATTGTACTGAAGGGTTTTCTGTAGCTCCTGTAAATCTGTATATCCTTTTTTCTTCATTTTACCAATCCACAGATAGGCAGAAGCACCATTTCCCTCAGATGTGCCACACTTTCAGATTTGTTCCCATTTTTTCCCCATTTCCACCATATTTTTCTCAGTGTTTTCCAGGTGCTCCAGACATGATCATTGCAAGCAGCTGCTCTGTCAATCTCCAATTTTTTTTTAAATGGCAAATCAGCCATAATGCAAATTATGCCTCCAAAGAATCAAAATAAAAGCCCCATCTAGGGATCACAATTGTGTGACATCTCCATTCCCCTGCAAACTGCAGCAATCCCATCCCAAATATAATTAAATTAATTTGCCTGTGCCACGTATTTCCTGCAGCTCATTTCAGTGTAGATTTAGATAATCTCCTCTACTCCTGGGAAGAATTACATATTTGTAAATAGAAATCAATGCCAATCAAGTGCAGCAAATTATTTCAGATTGATGTCTTCAAAAAATTCTCAGAGGGGGAAAAAAAAAAAATCCCCAAACCCTCCTGCAGTTCTTGATAGGAGAGGATGTGCTCAGCATCACAGTTGTTTCCTTGGAAACAAGGAGCCCCATGATGCCCAGTGCCAGAGGAGCATGCTCAGTGCACAAATAAATCAGGGTAATTCTGCTGCTTTTGTTCTGAAACCCAGCCCAGGTTTGCTGCCTCAATTTGCCTCGTGTGTGAGTGAGTGCAGGTGATGGGCAGAGCAGGGGGGCCACGAAATCCTGATGAATGTGGGGTGAAATAACTCACACTTTGTCCTGTGGGAAAACTCAGCCTCCCTGCATGCAGGGATTCAAAGGAAATCTCAGCGAAATGCATTTCAGTTCCCACTTTAAAGGGGAAAATTGCTCAAATGACAGATCACAGCAGCAAGCTCTTATCTGCCAAAACAGATAAATTCCAATTCTTCTCCCCCATTTCAGCTCTGCTCCTGAACTGCTGCTTTTTCTTGTTTACAGCCTCGCCTTTGGGCAGTATTTGAGTTGAAATCAGAAAACATCCCCGACATTAGATGAGGAAAAATTCCCAGATTAAAGCCCTCTGCCCTCAGAGGATTTTTAGTGTGTTTTCAGAAAGGAAATGGTTGCTTTAAGATGGAGAAAGAGCCTGATCTGTGCAGTGCAGCTCTGGTGGTTGGCATTTGTAGCTCCCAGTGTGTCTGGAATACAAAATGAGCCATTCACAGACACCCACAGGCTGCTCGAGCTGCAACCTGAATTTATTCAGGTCCATACTCAATCTGATTTCCCTAAAGAATAAGACCTCTGTTGGAGCTCTCTTGAATCACACTTATTTTTCATTGCTGAACAGAGGTAGATGGGATTTTAAAAATAGCCCAAACAGGGACTATAAATAATATAAAAATAAATGTACATTTCTATGTAAACAACAGACAGGTAAAAAAAAATACATTAAAAAATAAAAAACAACATAAGATTGAGGTCAAGGTTTCTTTGTCTCTGGCTCATGGTGGTGTTGCTGTTGCTGTTGCTGTCACTCTTTCCTAACTCTTAAAGTTGCCATTTCATCTGCTTGGATCATAATAAAGAAATTAAGAAAGAGCTCCTGAAAAAGCTTTGTTTTACTTGACAGATAATTCCCATTTTTCTTGATTTTTTTTCTTGTTCAGCTCTTCCTTAGGCCTTAAAATATTTGCTCTCCAGCTGGATGCAAAGGGAGGAGTTTTATAGATAAGATATACACCAGGATTAGAGTAATTGAGGGAAATTCTGAGTGTTTTTCTTCCTGTCCCCAGTAACTAATAGAAGCAATGGGAATATTTGCAAGAAAATAAGATTTATTCTAATACTCTTTTCAGATTTGAATTTCCTAATAAATTTCAGTTAAAACAGCAGGCTGTACAAATCCTCCTGATAACAAAATCCTAGAATTCCTGACTGAGAGAGGAGTAAGGATAATAATCATAAATGTGGATGCTGCAACTCCACCACCATGGGATCCTCTTGCAGGTGCTGGAATTCCCAAATTTCTGGTCATGGAGAAGGCCCTAAACTGTCTGCTGGAGTGGTCTCACATTGTATAAACATTTATCACTGCCCTGGACACAGCTAATGCAGAAAGTCCTCACAGTATTTCTGGCTGGACTTCCTCCTGGGAGGTAAAATTTGTCTGATTTTTGGCCCTAAATGCAGCATCTGTTTGTTTGTACAAAGTGTAGTTCTGTGAGTTTATGACTTCTAGCTTGGTTTTATTTCCCTAGGTAGGGAGGTTTGCAACTATCCTTGGCAAATTCTGTAAACACTGAGAAATGAGCCCATAATTCCCTTAATGCCCTTATTTCCCATCCTTGAAAAGCATTTTATTGACTTGAACTATCTATGGTCAAACCCAATAGTTTTAATTTTTTCTTTTTTCCAGTGAGGAACCAAATGGTTTAGTTTTGTTTGCCTTCTGTCTGTTCATTTCCAGAAGTTAAAAAATAAGAATTACTGCTCTAGCATTACACACCCATTACTTTAGAAGCAATTGCAGATTATTGAAACCCTTCCCTACCATATTTATGGATTTGCTTCATGCAGTTTGTAAAGGCCTTCTGTGAATTTATGCAGTGGTCCCACAAAACTGATTGCCTGAAGGGCACTGCTGCTGTGTTTAAATAGAAAACCTGATCTATATGACCCTGCTTCAATTAAGCAAAAAGAAAAGGTATATTTTTAGTGTTTTTCTGAGTTTCTCAAACTCCCAAAGTTCCAATTCTAAAATTAAAGGTCGCCAGATATTTCAGAGGGCTGATAACAACAATGCTGATAATGAATTAGCAATTTGTGATGCCAAAAGTTCAGTCTACCTTTGCAGCTGATTTGCAGTTTCATTTCTTCTCTCTCTTTAATGACTTGCTCTGCAGTTAATTACCTTGTTCTATTCTGTCTGCACTGACACTCGTAATTTTACAAAACTACTTTCAATTTCAACTTGTCATCAGCACTGAAAACTTAAATTGCACATGTTGGAGGGCTGTGATCTCCACTACATCAAGTGGAAAGAAAAGGAAAATGAAATGGATTGTTGAGAATGGGTAGCACAACAATTCAGTTAATGGAATGGTCATAGCCTGCTCTCAGGGAGGTTTAGTAATATCTGCACTTCATTCCAGCCTTGTCTCAGTCTAAGATAATTTATCCAGTTGAATAATCAAATGTTTTCAGTTTTCAAATAACAGTTTGGTCTTTTGGGCTTTTTAAATTGAGTGCTCAAGAAGAATATTCAGCAATTAGAGCTAAGTGACTTGTTTTTTCCTAGTCCTACCCAAAGCACCTGGTTTTGCACTAAATAACACTGGAATTAGTACTTGTATTTATAAATGCAATTTAATATATTTTGAAGTAAAGTATGCTTTGTGCAAGTCATTTCTGCAATATAATTTTTTTCTCTAAATTTTTCCGACCTCCTGATGCTGTGAAGAAAACCTTTCCTAATTTCTGATGGAGTTTTACACCTGTGCACAATGAGCATCCAAATAAGCTTTTTTGTCTTTTCAAAGTGAAGGAGAGAGCAGATATTTGCTGTACATCATCTGGGAATAGAGAAAGAAAAAAATAAGAAAAAGCCTGATTATTTTGTGATCTTGTGAAAAACCAGACACAAGAGACAGAATCAATGCTGCTGTGACAAAAGTTAACTTTGTGGCTGCAATAGAGGAATATTACATATTCCATATCCCTCAAATACTCATATTATCCAGCTGAAAGCCTCGTGCACCATGAGATAACAGAGATGTCTTTAAGGATGAAGTTTTATTTTCTGGATGTATTATCCCAACCAAAAACTACAAATCCTTCTGTGGTGTAGGAACTCTTGGGACCCTCTCTTTAACACCTCTGTATAAAAATTGAATAATTTTACAATAATTTACAATCTTTTCAGTTATTGGACTGCTCAGCCTCCTCAAAGTCCTGCAGAGCACCACTGTGTGAAATTCAGGGACCCACACTTAGGACCTTCTCTGAAATGGTACAAATCTGCCTCAATTTATGAGTATCTTTGGTCCACAAAATGTTCCTTTGCTCATCATATATCTTACAAAAACATTGGGAAAACATTTCTCTATTTTACTCAATGATTATTCTACTGAATGCTCAGACTAAAGTGAATAGTTTAGGATCAGGACTAGCAAAAAATAAGCTTGACAAGTCAACTCATCAAATATTGTAAAAAAGAAAAATTATGTATGTACTTGAAAAAATATTACCCCTCCCCCAAAATATGGTTTAAAAAATATTTTTAAAAATTATTTCCTATCTACTTCACACAGAGGTTTAATCTTTCCCTTCTCCTTGGTTTTTGGGGGTGGTCAGGTTTTCTCTGCATTCAGAAATATTATACTGGAACTTACTCCTGAAGAAAATAAATGTATTAACTTATTAATGAAAATCTAAATTTGGGGCTGCAAAAACCCCACAGTCAAATAAAAGCACAACTTGCCAGTGTCATATTACTCCACCTATGACAAATTCCTGAAGTTCTACCTCCCTTACATCTGCATTTCTTAACTGGAATAGGATTTTTTTCTGAAAGCTGGTCTAGAACTCAAATAAATACCAGGAAAAAAAAGTATGGCTGTGCTACCCACTTAGGTTGTCACAAGAGATTATCATAGTCTGGCCAAAAAATTTAATTATTTTAACACTTCACTATATAAATAGAACATTCAAATAACAAACTTGAAGGAGGAATATTTTCACTCTTGGAAAACTTCCAGGAATATTTTTGGAAGGAATCATAATTTTGTCTCAGTGGAGGCCTGGGCTGGCTGCTGATGTGATTGACTGAGGTGCTGTGCAGAAGGTGGAGGTCACAGCCATCCCTCAGAGCACTGCATTTCCCTGCCATGACCTTATTGTGCCTCCAGTTCATGTGCAGTTACATTTTTCAAGTTTAATAAAAGAATTTGTAAATTTGAGTTATCACCAGCACCCACAAATCACTAAAATTGCATTTTTGTGGTATTGTCATCACTAGTTACTGCTCTTATTCCAACACAACTTGAAATAATGAAGCTTGAGGCACGTGCCATGAATTGTCCCTGGTGTTTGGCAGGCTGGTGCTGCTGGGCAGGTGCTGTTACACAATCCCAGCTCAGGAATGCCAGCCTCTGCTTCCCTGGTTCCACAGCACAGCAGTGCAAGCTGCATTACCTAGCCATGCAAACTCAGACATATATATCCAATGCTCTTTGGAAATGAGCTCGTGAGAATGGAATGATCATTTATAAATGGTGCAGAGATTTTTATCTGATATCATGTCTTAAAGTGCAAGTGCATACTATGCTCTTGATGCCTTAGGATTTCAGCTTTTCTATTTTTCATGTATTTGTACTCCTGCAGTTCTTTAGTGTGTAACTCTAAACTCCACACACAGTGTCAGCTGCTGCTTTCCCATCCTGCTCACACACAACAATTCCTCTCCAGCCTGGCAATCAAGGACACCTCACTGCCTCAGGCCCCAGAGATGGAAACAAAAGTGAATTGGGGGAGCAAACCTGGGGTAAATGACTTCATTACCTGGAGCTGGAATTGGGAGATTAGCCCCAATATGCAAATGGACCAAACTTATAAAAGTGTGAAAACCCCTGACCCATCATCCATTTTGGGTGTAGCTCCTCGAGGGCTTTGTCTGCCCCAAATGTACCTGAAGGGCCTTCAATAAATAGAACAGCTTTTATTGCCTTAACTCTGTCTGGCCTCTGTTTGTAGGTAGCCCCGACAAGGCATCACTCTAATATTCCTCAATTTAATATTGATTTTAGCAGAATGGGAACTTGAAGACATTCCCAGAACAACCACTGCCACCATATTTACCCTGCAACATTCCTGACAGTGTTACTCCCCCATTTATTAACTGTGCAGTAGGTTTCACAACAAATATCTCTAAAGCCTGACAAACATTCATCATTTTCTTTACTTTATTTGTATTTAAGGGAATTAGAGACAGAGTAATGGTATAGGTGGAAGTTCAGGGGTGACAAGTGCAAAACCCCAAGCAGAAGTCTCAGCTCTGGGTGACTTCATGTGTCAGCTCCCAAAATTCACTGAGTGGCACCAGTGAAGCTCCTGTTTGGTACAAAAGTTTCTGTTCTTGTGGTCTCTTCTTCCACCTGCTGCAGCGTCCCCTGGGTGCTGTGTAGGGCAAGGAAAACTCAGCCTTCCTGCCATTCCCAATCCCATTCAACTGCTAACCTGATTTTCCCAGTGATCACCCCATCTCTGATTCTGCTCTTACACATTTTTCAGACAGGTGGGACTTATTAATGGTAAAATACAAAGTTTCAGCTGCAAGATCTCCTTTATGGCTCTAAACACTGAAGTATAAAAAGTAAAATCTCAGTAGTCCTGGGAGCCAACTGCAGCCCTTTCTGCATGATGTCCTTGGGGTTTTGATTTGGCAGGGTCCCTGCCTTCTGGGTGGTCTGGAAATCTCCAAGTCCTCTGGCAAGTGAATGGCCTTCTTTTCCAAAGCAACTGGCCATATCCCCCCCTTTTTTTTTTTAAATTAAAAAAGTTATTCAGCCACTTAGTCCTTTCAGTTTCACTCAGGAACTCCATTCTAGAGAGACTTTTGGTGGTTCTTAATTCAGCTAGACAGAAAGTTTCTAGTGACACTGCATTATGCAAAATCCCCAACAAACACAGAGGGGAGGAACAAGTTAAATATGTTGTTAGAGGAAGAAGGATGTTTTTAAAAGTCTCTGGAAGGAATTCAACGGAAGTTTCACGTCTTACACACTCTGCCTCTTCACTGCCCCTCTGAAATATTTATTTTATATTTTGCTTGCATAGCTCCATCTCCTAAACAAGAGAGATGTCAAGGTATTAATGCATTTATTCTGGCTCTGTTGTGTGGTTATAAAGAGAGAACATCCCATGAGTGAGGCATTTTAGCAAGGAGGAATTGAGCAACTTGTCCTGTGATGAACCTGCCAGGGGAATTCAGGAGAGGGACTGGGAGCAGGGGGAACCAAGCCTTGGCAGGTGCTGGGGGTCACAGCAGCCCAAGGGAAGGCTTGAACAGACTCCTCAGTGTGCAGATTTCATCCCTGCTGGAAGTGGACAGGATGTGCAATCCACATGGAGCAGGGACTGAGGTGACAGCTTGGTGGCATTTGCATTTTGCAGCCCTCCTGTTTCAGGGAAAAAAGTACAGAAAACTCCTGTTTGCCCACAGAAGAAAAAAAGAAACTTTCCATCCCAGAAGAAGAAACCCCTGAAAACATTTCAGTGTTAAAGGACTTGTTCAGACCTTTGCAAAGTTCTAATAGCAACTTATAAAGAGAATAAAAATGGAATTAATTCCTGCTGGAAACATGAAACACCGAGGCCAGATCAGTATTAATACTTCCTCTGTTTCTACAGATGTTATAGAAATATGTTTATTTATATATTTAAGCTATATTAAATAATTTAGCTGTGTTCTGGGGAATGGGAAGGTATCAGCTTAGTAGGAATTTGTCTAGTAGGAATTGACAGAGTTGTCTCTGTCAGAGAATATTATATTTTTTAAAATTATGCTACAAATTCTAAAATCCTAGCAGGCATTCCCCCTTCCTCCTGTCACTCTTGACTGTGCAGCACATGTCTGGAAGAAGTAAAAATATTTTATTAGCATCTCTTGAAAAATTTCAGCCAATAAAACCTGAAACCTTTAAAAATTTCACCAAGGAGCTGATTTGCATCCCATTCTGATTACAGCAGAAAAACTCTTCATAGTGCAGCGTTGTGGGATCACTGTCCCATATTTTGAAGTGCTTTAATGCATTATTTCTGCACAGGTTGTACAAAATACCAGCTCCTCAGAGGAACCCAAGTTTTACTTTCCAAGCTGGAGTGTGAACCACCAGACTTTCAGCACCCTGCACATGCCTTTCCTGTGGGAGGATGTACTCACATTATTCACCTGGCAGAGTTTTCTCACCAAGGTGTTTACAACTCCTGGGTTGTGCTTTGAAAGCTAAGTGAGACTTAATACCTGTGCTGCACATTTTTGGGAAATAAAAAAAGCAGTACTGAAAAGCTATTTAGGTGCAAATTAGTTCAATTTGTCATTTTCTGTTAAACTTAAATGTGGATTAAGACAATGGAGCAGCATTGAAATCAAGGGTAGCACAGAAAATAATCAATGGGAATGATTATCCCTCTGGATATGTGTGACTGCAGCCTGCCTCCCTTAGGGTTCAGTGCCTCACTAATTACCCTGCTGGGAGAAGATTTAGAGGGTGATTAAAAACTGGAGGAATTTCAACAGGAAAAAAGCCCCAACAAAACCAGCAAACACATTCCGAGTTATGCTTCCTATTAGGTTTCTAATTTTCTCATTTACACTGAAATCCAAAGTGCTGGATCCTCCCAGACCTTATTTCACTTTTATCCACTGTGTTGCATTTCACTGTAATCATCATAAAGCTGTAATATCAAGAATTCTGTTCTGGAGAAGAGATTCACACTATAAATGCATTTTTTTTTTATCCCAAGACATGCTTAATTTTGATTTTTTTTCTACCAAACACGAGTTATACTAAAAAGTTTATCTATGCCCATGCCTACTATATTTTCACTTTTTTTCTTTTCTTTTCTCCAGCAGGTTTCTGAATGCTTGAATAAAAGCTAATAAATTCATCTTTCAATCTTTTTGAGTGAACAAGAAAAACACCAGTCACTTGAATCTTAAGATTCTTAAACAGAAATAGATATTCTGAAGGAGTACTCCAGCTACCTAACAAATAATTTGAAATTCCTAGAGGCTTAATCAAGTACTGTGATGGCTTGAATTATTAATATTAAACTCCCTCCCCCCCAAAAAAAAGGTCTGGCATATTAAAAGTTTACTTATCCTGTAAAGAATATTTATTCTATTAAATGTCTCTCAAAAGCATGGTCAATGAAATGAGGATCACCACAGAAAAATATTAAACAAAGCATTCCAGGAACCACCATCTTGCACCGCATATGCCCCCTTTAAATTAAAAAAAAGAAAAAAAAAGACATTTAATGGATTTTAGAATAGAAAAATTAATTAAATTTTGTTTTATACATAATAGTTTCTAAATTGCCTTAATATTTTTCCTAAGATGTTGGGTTCCTGAGAAAGGTCACCCTGGGGAAGGGGCAGAGGGTCAGTCCTGGCAGGGGCTGAGGGAGCTGGAAAGGGGCTCAGCCTGCAGAAAAGGGGGATCAGGGGGAATTCCTGGCTCTGCACAACTCCCTGACAGGAGGGGACAGCCAGGGGGATTTGGGATCTGCTCCCAGG
>VZTT01019288.1:22988-49400 GCA_013400855.1 Buphagus erythrorhynchus | reverse complement strand
ATTCCATGGCTTTTTCTGGGATCCTTTGAGTGCAGAATTCCATGGCTCATTCTGGGATCCTTTGAGTGCAGAATTCCATGGCTTGTCTGCAGTCCTGGGCTTCTGGCTGAGCCTGGGACCATGTCTGGGGCTGTTCTTGCCTCCAGTGGCTGCTCAGGGCTCCGGCTGCTGATGCTCTTTCCTTGGGTTTGCTTCCCATTCCTTAGGAAGCAGTGTGCCCATGGAATGCCCTGTCTCTGCTCTTTTGGAGTTCTTTTAAAATGACCTGTTAGATCTCAGCAATTCTTAATTCCTACAACTCATTTTCCTTTGTAAATCTTGAGCTTTGTACTATTACAGCCTCCACATTTTAAATTCAGTAAGCAGTGCAGAAACACAACAGTATTACATTTTTTTGCCTTTTTTTAAAGGGAGATTTACATTCCCTGATTTGGCAAGTTTGTAATTATCCAAATGTGTTTCCATTCCAATTTTCTGTTTTCTCTCTTTATGCAGCTGCATTCGGATTCTTCCCAATTTGCCATCTCAGATTGTCAATGCTCCAGTCCATTTATGCATGCAAAGATTATACTTTTTATTTTTAATTTAAAAAAACAACGAAACAACTTAAAAAACAAACTTGCAAACTCGTTCTTGTGACTCACACCAGGGTAAGAGGAAGAAGAGAAAGGAAAATCCATGGTTTAAAAGGGTCAAAGAAATACATGAGAAAATACATCAAAGGAAGGCTCCTGGTATACATTTTCTTGTCTGGAATTTTATGCATTGTCTCAGCTGGAGAAAGGAAATAGTCAAGCCAGAGCAATATAATGATCTCCAGCTCCTTCTGTAAGCAAGGAAGCCCAAACCTTCCATCTGTGACTTATGTGGCATCAGAAGGGGTGCAGGACAAATTCTTGCTGGCATCAGACATGGGAATGGAAGAGCCATGGGAATGGATTATGAAATTGGCAGCATTCTACCTCACTGGAAGTTTTAAAAGCTCTCCCTGGCTGTCCAAGGAAAGGGAATTCTGACAGCCTCTGACAATGTGAAGAGGCAGAGGTGCCTTTCATTTCTGAGCATCTGCAGAGCAGGACTGCCCTCCCTCAATCCTGCACCCAGGCCAGCCCATCCCATCTGGGACTGAGCAAGGAGCAAATCCTGCTCCATTTTCATCAGGAATGTTGGTTTCCTAAAGCTTAACACTCCTCTGCCTTGTGTTTCCTCTTAATATCTCGAGGTAAATATCGTGTAGAATCTCTCTGGACTGAAACACCAAACATGCCCCAGCTGTGCAGTGCTCCTGAAGATCTCCCATGGACACAGGGCTTTTGCTTCAGGCATTGTTCAGGCAAAAAGGGAAGAAGAAAGAGTCATCAATGCACATGTGCTTGCTGGCCTACAAATCACAACTGCATCCAAATTCTGGAGAGGCTAGAGCAATGATGGCTTCATCCTTTGCCTGGATCTGATCAAAACCTGCTCAGCTCAGTGGACTAGAGAGCCCTGAAAATGATGTGCTTTGATAATCCCAACAGCTCTCCACGAGTGCTGGCTCTGCCTCAGAGTTAATGCAGGGAGTGGCAATTGGAGCTCTCTGCTGCAGTGGATTTGAATATGTAAAATGAGATTTTCTTGAAATAAGCAGAAATTTTACTACACTTAAGATGAAGCAAAATATGCAAGGGTTGATTTCTTGTCAGTGTTTCAATCAATGGTGCATATTTTAGTGAAGGGAAAGAATCTCCATCTTCAGCTTTACTTTTCTTGTGGATTCTTTTCTGCCAAAGCTATAAATGGAGAAAAGTTCAGTAGAATTAAAGTGATATAAAATGAGAACTCCACAGCTCTGTCCAAAAGTAAGTCTTTCCTTGAAGCCTGAGATTTTACCTGGTTTTAGGGAGTCAGCTCTGCTCAGCTGAGCTCAGTGTGTTATGGAATATTTAAAACTCCAAAGTTCCACTGCCAAACATGGAAAGAAATAGAAAGATATAAATTTATAAATAATTATCAAATCTTCCGCAAACAGTAGGAGAAACCATAGAGTTCATCATATCTTAAACTTAATGCACTGAGGCAATGCTTTAAAACCCCATATACCTGTGAAATTGGGGCTCTATGACATTCTGCATTCCTCTGTCACAAAAAGAAGGACCATGAAATTTAGGCAGTTGCTGGAACTGGGTGTTTAACTCAAAAGGTTAGAGATTTTTAATCCTTTTGTTTTATTTCTAGTGCAGCTAATTTGCCTTTTTGCAAGTATCCTAGCAACCTTTTTTTCCCCTCCCCTTTCTCCAGCACTGTAAAGGTTAGGTAAGGATTCTGCAGAGATTGGCCTAAAATATAAAACAAACTGACAGAAGAACATTTCTTAAAGGCACAATTTTCTTTAGTACCATTCTGACAATTCCGACAGGTTTTAAGGGAAAGGGGACAAGAAGCAGAGGAACAATCCTGGAATAACATCCAACAGCTTGTAATTTATGAACTATTAAACTGAAGAAGGGTTTATGCTTCACGAAGGGCTACCTCAGAACTAGGGATCATTCCCTGTGGAGACTCCAAGTCCTTTAGAATAATATTTGGCAAGGTCAAAACTTGAAGCAACAAAAAATTGTTGAAGCCTATTCAAACCCAGTTTGTTCTGCTGCAGCCAAAATATTTACAGGCAGAATTAGGAGTTATCAAAGTTCTCCTGGATTTTGCAGAAGCTCTGATGAGTTGAGATCAATAACACCACATTGAGAGGCACGAACAGAAACCATTTCCTCCCCACTGCAGGTACAGCCCCAGGAGCTGTCAGACGTGACCAGAGTTAGCTCCAGCCTGGTGGAAAATGTTCTGGATGTGCTTGGGTTACCTACTCCTGCTCCTGACCTGCTGGAAGGTTCCACCCATGCAGCATTTCCTGACTGGCAGGCTATATTTAGCCATGTATGAAATTTTAACTACTTCAGTCAAAATCTGGTAGGTCTTGGGTAGGACCACATGGGATCAAGGCTGAATAGCCAAGTGCAAGTGCTGCAAGCTGAGCAGTGATGTTGATTATTCAATCACAGGGCCTTTGGGTTTTTATTTTTAAGGTGGGATGTGTTTTGTTTTGTTTTTTAATTTTGACATCTTGGTGAACTAAAAGACATGTACATGTCCAATATCAGCTCTTCCAAGTGTTTGTGCTTCTGGTTTGTTTCTTTTAAAGTCTTTCAATCTATTCTGAGCCTCATTCTCTATTCCTGTTCCCCCAAAAACTAGAAACTATCGACTTTGAAGTAATCACAAGGATGGTAATTTTTCAAATAAAGTGGGGGTGGAATTAATAATCAGCGTTTTAAAGCATTATTAAATAAAATTAGACTGTTTCACATTCAATATACTTGTTTTAAAAGGTTTTTATTTTTAAAAAATGAAGATTTCTCTATTCTTTCACAGCCTGAATAGCAACAACAAAGAGCTTAACAAAGAGCTTAACCCCCAAGTCTTTACTCATAATAAGAGAATTAATTGTTTAGTGCTTTACAAAAAACCTTAGAGTGTTCTGAACCTACGTGCTCTCAAACAGGTTCCACCTCATCCGGCCAATTCCAATTGGTTGAAATGCACAGAATGGGTTTTTTGGGCAAAAAACCCTGTCATTTATGGAAATGAGCCACCAGAGGGAGCCTGTACCTGTGCTGGTACAGATGTGCTCCTCTAGGAACTTCAAACTCATACGAACCAAAAAAATCCCAAACGAACACCCCCAAAATCAAAACCAACCAACCAAAAAAACAAATAAACAACCCCCCAACCAACAACAACAACAAAAAAACAAGCAAACAAAAAAAAACCACAACAAAAACAGAAACAAACAGAAAAACAACCCTAAAACAGACCAAACAAAAATAAAAACCTAAGCCAGACCAGCTTTGCTCTCAGCTCGATGGATTTGTGTTAAATATGCTTCCCATGCTGACTGCACACCCCTGCTAAGCACTGACAGCATCAGCAGCAGTCAGTTTTAGTTGTTGGTGGTAAAATTTGGGTAAGTGTCCCTTTTCTATTCCAAGTTTAAATTTCTGCCTATCTCAGCTGGTGAAACAAGTGCCACCCTCAGGAATGAGCCCCACTCCCTGCTCCTGCCCAGATCTCTATCCCGTGTTTCCTGGATGCTCTGGTCTTTCTGCTTTCCTGGAACAGGGCTGTTCCTGGGCTGCTCCTAAGCCAACAGCTTGGAAGTGGCATGGGGAAACTAGCTAGGAACAGCAGCCAGTGCCAGAAGGGTTTGGAAAACCTTCCCTTCACATGTTTTTCAAGGTATCTTTTGGATAAAATGAGGGTGTTGCAGGAATGCCCATGAAGGCAGGGCATGGGTTACATTTTTATATTTAATACACAGGGTATATTTAATAAGGACTACAGCAAGAAAAGGTTGCACTGAGAAGATTTTTAAAGGGCTTGTTCCACCAAGATCCATTGTTTGTCTGTCCTAGAGCTCGAAACTCCTTTGCTGTAAAGCTGGTAAATTCCAAGAGCATAGAGGAAAACATCAAATATAAGAGACTACCAAAGTCACACCTTCACATTGTGGCTTCAGAAAAATTATCCCCCAGCCTCATCAAGCCTTTATCTTTTCCTGAGGTTAATTGGTGTAATTGCAATCAGACACCTGAAAATGGAGCACCAGAGGGGACCATGGGGTGGGAGCACAGGGACAGCTCCGTGTTATCCTTAATCCACAACACTTGTGCTTAAAACTGCTCTAAGGAGGACATAAAAGCTGGGGTTGGGAGTTGTGTCTCTCTTTTTTCAGGCTCACACCAGCCCCAGGGAGCAGCTCCCACCCAGCCGTGCCCAGGGAAGTGTTGCCAAGGCCCCTCTGAGGAGAGAAGGACTGAATGAGCCAAGAGAAAACTTTACCATAGATAAATACATGTACCTGCATAGTGGGCTCAAGGAAATCTTTTGCTTCCCAAGCACACTCCCAGGAAATGGGGCAGGGATTTGGGACTGGGGAAGCATTTCCTCAACAGGAGGAGTCTCCTCTCATTCCCAGAGATCTGAGGTGAGATTTTCCTGGCAAACTTCCAGCATAATCCAACTTTCCCTTTCTGTTCTTTACACCAAGTATCTCAACAATGCTTTCCAAAAGCCCCTCTCAGTTCATATTTGTCAAGCAGCTTCTCAGGCATCTTTATCTTCACCAGCAAACAACTTTCATGAGTTGTGTAAGGAAACTCCTTCCTAATCCACCTACAAAAGACAAATGTGAACATCTGGCACGAGTTTGGATTTCATACATGTCCCTGTGTTAACAGATGTCCTGCCCCATTTTCTGGATGGGTCTGGTTTCACTGTGGAGATTAAAGTAAAACTGAGATGAGTCAAATTAGGTCACCTTGGTTGAAGGGGGAGAAACGAATTCCATGGTGGCTACTTTGGGTATTTTAATTTATATTCTGCGTGTAGTTTCGCCAAATAAAGGGAAGAATGGGTGATACTTAATTACCAGCACTTACTGCTGCACAAAAGCTTTTGCCTGTGTTTTCTATCTATGAACCAACCCCAAATTCTGATTATAATCATAATGTAATTCATCCAAACCAAACAGGGATCCTGGTCTGACTAGATAAACAATGGGCCTCCACTCTCCAGCCCCAGAACTGAAAATGCTGAATCTCCTAGGCTGGTACCCCATGACAAATACCAAAGGAAGGATGGAGCTTATTCTGGGTGTTTTATGTTTCTAAACTTCAGGGAAAATCAGCCTTTTCTAGGAAGACTCACTGAGGTTTCACTGCACGTACAAATGAGGCTGATGAACTCTTCCATTTTCATAGTAGTTTGAAATAATGCTGGAACTTCTCACTAAATGCAGCACGTGGTTTTCCAAGCATGGTTGTTGGGATTCTACTGCTGCCATAAATGATGGTGAGGACTGCCAAGGGCTGCCTGTCTTTCTGTGAGTGAGAGATCTTTTGTTCTCCACAACATTTTTAGAATTTGAGAGACTCTGATCACTCAGTTATGCACAGGACTTCTGACAAGAGGTTTGGCCTTCATTTCTTAGTTATAAATTGGGATATAACCCTGTCCAGCAAGGCTTCATAATCAATAGGCCATTAATTGAGATTTAAATATCATAGCCATTTAACAAAAACCACAGGGATTTGGAAACATAGTGGTTTGATTGCTCATGTTAAGTTTGGTTTATTTTTAACACTCAGGCCACTGTGCTGGGTGAGCAAGTGACCTGAAGCCAGAGGTGAGCAGAGGAAATATTTCTGGAGCACACAGAGTAGACCACCCTAATCTGGAGGGCAGTCAGAAAAGGAATTTTTGTTGAACATCTTGCCTGTTACTCTTTGGTAGCTCTAGGAATGGGATAGCACTGCCCTTGTCTGTAGCTTGGCTTCTTAAATGGGTCTGCAATTTACCTTCCTGCTTTTACTACCTCATTAATACCTCATTAGTTACTCTGCTTTGCTTCCAAGGGCAAGTATTTCATCTGTTTCAGGGGGTTGCAATGCTAAAATCAGGGAAACAGCAGAAAACCCTTCAGTCTGATCATCTTCACAATCTCAGCTCTGCCCTCTGGAGACTTGCTCCTCTCTCATCCTGCAGCACTGCCTGTGCTCGTGTGATTGACAGGAGTCAATCACTGCCCCAGAGGTTTTAAACCAAATTACTGCCTTCAGACAAGCTCTGAGGGATAAAAGCTAAAATAGTATGTTTTTATAAATTCATTGAAAACAAATGGAAGATCAAATGCTAGAAAGTAAAAGAGTCACAGCCTTTTTGAGTTTGGAAGTCTCTCTTTTGCAGTTCATTAATAGGAAATGCGCTTTTTAGTACCAGTTGACTGAAAAAAATTTGCGTATATCATGCACACTGAAATTCACTATATTAGCAAAAGTTTAATTCTTATTAATTGTGAATATGTGGCCAGAAATTGTTGGTGTGGTTTTGGGGGGTGGACGATACAGAGGTAACCTGTAATCTTGTGCTTCATTCACATATTTGTACTGAAGATACTTGAATTTCAAGGCTCAAGAAAGGTTGGCTGTGATCTGGACCGGTACTGCTGTACTTATCCTTTTATGTGGTTATAGCAGTTAATGTAATGTTTGCTGTGAATCATTTCTTCACAAATTCACACCAGCAGTTCTATCAGGATCATTTCCATAAAGATGCAATTCCAGAGCATCTCATCTAAGACTACCAGTATTGCAGACAGAACAGACAGTCGAACAATTCATCTTCAATTTATTAATGCCAAGATTAACTATTGTCAAACATCAACGCTTTATATTAAATTAGACTTCCTTTCATCTTGCCACAAACCACAGGGGTTTGATTCTCTTCCAGTTTGCCTTTTGGAGAGAGTGGCACTGGCTGGATGTTTGTAGGACCTTGCACCCTCTAGGACAGGCTGACCTTGTGCTGGGAAGAGAAGATTCCTCCCCAAAGCCGCGGTGTGTCCGAGCACAGCCTTCATCCCAGGGGCTTCCAAGGGAGGAAAAGGCTTTGCTCGTAACAGGACTGACATCTGAACCAACAATCCCAAAGGTGAGGGAGGAAGGTGGCTTATCAAAGGTCCCAGAGGAGGATTATGAGCAGAAATCGTGGATTAGATGGGTGTAAATATTTCTCTTGAGGCTCTAGCAGTGTGTCGAGGCAGCCAGGGGGACATTGGTGTCCTGAGGGCACCAGGCCCAGCATGGCTGGCCAGGCCAGGGAGAGATCCTCCTGCTCTGCTCTGGGCTGGGACAGCCTCACCTTGAGTACTGTGTCAAGTTTTGGGTGCCAAAATATAAAAAGAATAATAAACTATTGGAGAGTGTCCAAAGGAGGGACAGGAAGATGGCGGCGGGCTGTGAGGGGAAGGTGTGCGGGGCGGCCGAGGGCACTGGGCAGCTCATTCAGGGAGACTGAGGGGAGGCCTCAGGGATCTGCAGCTGCCTCGGGAAGGGAGGAGGAGGAGCAGACACTGACCACTGTCAGTGGGATTTGGGATGACCTGGAATTGTGTCAGCAGAGGCTCAGGTTGGGTGTCAGGGCAGGGCTCTCCCCCTGAGGGTGCTGGCACTGCCCAGGCTCCCAGGGAATGGGCACAGCCCCCAGGCTGCAGAGCCCCAGGAGAGTTTGGACAATGTTTGGGTGGGATTGCTGGGGTGTCTGCAGGGCCAGGGGTTGGACTGGGTGGTCCTTGGGGGTCCCTTCCCCCTCAGGACACTGTGGCACCGTTGGTGTCCTGCTGGCAGCACCCGAAGGTGTTTGTGTTGTACTTGGAGTAGTTCTGTTCCTTGGGAACCAAGGCTTGCACTTTGGACACCACTATGAGTGCCTGACCCACAACATGAGAGCAAGGCCTCACAAGTGAATTTTGTGTTTTATTTTAATGCATTGCAGTGATGCTGGCTGCCCTCTGGATGAGCACTGCTCTTCCTGCTCAGAGGACAAAGTGTCTGTGAGCTTCTGTTCCTCTAATCAGCCCCATTAAGCTTCTCTGACTTTATCCCAGAAATTAAACTCCTAGCAGTGTGTTCCCATTCTTCCTTTCTCGGTAAGAAGTACAGGGATGAACACAAAGGAAGCTATTCCAACATTTTCCTTTCTTCCTTTCTCAATAAGAAGTACAGGGATGAACTCAAAGGAAGCCATTCCAACATTTTCCTTTCTTCCTTTCTCAATAAGAAGTACAGGGATGAACTCAAAGGAAGCCATTCCAACATTTTCCTTTCTTCCTTTCTCAATAAGAATTACAGGGATGAACACAAAGGAAGCCATTTCAGCATTTTCCTCTCTCCTGCATGTTTTGTGGCTGCCTGGAGCATTTTGTCAGTGCTCACTGCAGCCCTGCTGCTCCGTGTCTGGTCTGCACTGTCACCGCTGGATCCCTGCCCACAGGCGTCAGGAACGCATCCAGGCTCCGTGGGACACCTGGCCTGGCATGGCAGTGCAGAACAGACTTTGGGGATGTGTTCAGCTCCTAAAAATAACTCCACCAGGTAGCTAGCAGTCCTTTTCCAAGACCTAACTCAAGAACATGTAGCAGGATGCACTAGATCACTGTAAAGCTACTCCGTTTCTCCTTTTAAGAAAGGAGAATGATACGGGGAAGAAAAAAATATAAAGGTGAATATAGCTCTAAGAGCTTGGCAATGAATAATTTTTTTGGCTTCAGACCATTTCCTTCAAGGTATTTCTGTTTGTAACAGGTATTTTTGAACTCTGTGACTCAATTAGTTTTTAATTAAATGAGTGCATGTAATACAGATTACTTCACGTGTCTCATGTCTGTAAAACAAAGTGTTAACCAGATTGGGAACAAAAAATTGTAAAAGTTAGGAACAATGTTAATTTTTTTTTTAACTTTGAATAATTTTGTGTGTGTTTTCCAGACACAGTCTTTGAATAGTCTTTGGTAATACAAGTTTGCACACACATGCTTTTTAATTATGGAGAAGTAACAAAGCTTAATTGATTCACTGGGATTTAATGTTTCTACAGTCTGGTCATGTTTACCAAGGCTAAGTAATAATTCACTTCTCATAGTGAATGTACCCTCTCACAAACTTTTGTGTTTCCCTGATGATTCCTAATTTTTAATTTTTTTTTTTAAGGTTGCAGCTCTTGATTCCCACATTCAAAGATCAGATTATTTAACAAGGAATATTAGAAGATATCTTTTTTGTCCTAGACATATATATTTTTCCCATAAGACCACCAGGTGTGGGGTTTTCCATAATGTGGGCAACTTTAGTTGTGAATTTTCTCCTGTCCATGGGTACACTAAAACTGTTTTTCAAATGGCTTCATACTGCTTTGCTCTTCCAGAGAAGATCAATATGAAATGTAGCATTTCTTTTCACAGTCTATCTTTTTGAAGTGTTGATTTCTAGTTCCACGATGATCTTTACCCTTTATTTTTACCTTTGGAGAATCCTTTGTTTTGAGGTGCTTGTGTTCACAGAGCCAACTGTACCACAAGGAAAATATGAATATATCTGTGTAGTGGCATAGCTAATTTCCAAATATTTCAGCAGAAGAAAACTGGAAAAGAAATGTTAGATAAATTCTGAGAACCTTGGTCTGTACACTGGCTATTACCACAGAGTAATTCCCACAAGCCAACCCTGCTCTTCCCTGGGCACAAGGAAAACAACTCACAAAATAATTAAGCAAAATGCTCACATCCAGACTAAAATCCTGTTAATGAAATCTGAAAGACATTGTAGTTGTTACTGTAACAGTGGACTCTTAAATGAGTACCAGCACCTTCAGGGAAAAAAACAGAGAGGGAAGAAGCTCTTTTTAGTCAGGAAAAGTAAAAAAATATTTTCATTTTTTTAGAAGCAATTAAAATACAGAAGATGAAAGCTGCTCACTCTAGCCCAGATTGAGGTCAGGATTATTTGAGATTCACAGCACAAGCTGCAGGTGAAATCAGAATGTGCTGAATATTTTAAAGCAACATATAGATGCTCAAAATAGGTGAAATGAGGCTCCTCCATTGTGCAAACATTTGGCCAGGCTTTAATTTCTAACACCCTGTGATTTTTGTGGTGGCTATTCTCTTTTATCACAGTTGATATTGCACCTCCACCCACAGATTTTCTGCTGTTACTGCACTGGAATATGATGGATTTCCAAAGCAATCAATAGTGGAGTTTTTAATTCATTAAAGCTCAGCAGTGCCACCCCATTCAGTGGGGTTTTTTTGCAGTTGAACATGATTTCCCACATCCTTTCTCCCCAAAATGTTTATCTGTGATGGGATGCTGCCTTACCAAGTTATCTTTTCCTAACTTGCTCTAACCATTGTCTAAATAATGCTATAAATAAATACAAAAACCTGTCTCTGCCTTCCCATCACCTACTGCCTATTACAGCCATTATTTATTGGCTGCAAGGAAAATTATAACCTGCAAAGAACATTATGAGCGTGATTATAACATTTTTCTTTGTGGACAGCAACAGCATTTAGAATTATTTCTGCAGTGATGTGAAATTACAGATGAATTATTAAAAGTCTCTCCAGCAGTTTGTGTGCTGATCTAGACTGAAATCTGTTCTAGAAGGCCAAGGGTCCTTATCTTTCATGTGGTATTCATCAGCCAAACCATAAAACTTAACTGCCTTTATTATACCTCAGCTAAACTTCTCTAAGCAGTTTATTTTGCTGTAATTTCTCCACCAAGTGTGTAGAAAATCCCTGTCCTAGTAGCCACAAAACCCAGTGAATTCTCACTGAACAACTGTTGCATTCAATCACGTTTGAAAAAGGCAAAAAAAGTAAATTCCATTTCTTCTTTGATCTATTTTATTCACATATTGCTATTTTTTAGTATATATATATAAAATATATAACATATATAAAAAAATCTGCATGTATTAGATTCCTGTGGATTTCAAATGATTGTGCTGTGGAAAAATGAGTTTTAATAATTCAGAAGACTTTTACCAAAATAATCAAACCAATTGCACCAGTCACAAATCATCTCAGCTGTGATGTAAGGAGATAAATGGAGCCACGTGATGAAATTATAAACAGATCAAATTGTTTTTATTGACCAAAAATAGTCCCTTATTGTCCTATGGAGAATTGAGCTGGATAGAGTTTGGGCCAAGGAATAATTGCTTGTAAACCTCAGCAAGCTGCTCAAATATACAATAAATGGGCTGAGAGTATAACAGCAAATGTGTGGATTTAGAAAGAAAATATCCCCCAAGTCCTGCTCAGCATTAGCAGGATGAGCACTGAACATGTTCCAGAAGATTACAGGAAACAAAATTCTTCTTTTCTTCTTATTTTGGCAGGGAGAAGCTGACATTTTCTGAAGGATCAAGCGAAGTGATTCTGTCACATTGTAATTTTCAATATTTTTTTTTATTTTTATTGAGAGTTACTGCTGGTTTTGCCCCTTTACTGGGCAAGCCCCCTATGACAGAGCAGGAATGTCCCTTTTCAAACTGCAGAAAAGGGGCTCCAAAGCACTGACTGCTCAGTTTGGTGTGTGGGGCAATTAAAGCAGTCACTTTTCCTGGCTGATATTATAAGAATTAACATATTTTTTGTGTAACAACTTCAACTTTTTTGCTTTCCAGAGCAGATGAAAACAAGATGCTTCTACTGAAAGATAAATAGACAAAATTAGTAGAGGATATGGATCCCTATCCTTCCATCAGGTGACATTTATGAGCAATGTTTGATATACATATCATGTTTGGAGTGTTGGCTTTGCTTGGCATTTTTGATCTAGCAATTTTCTGCTTGAGAAGTAACTTTGTTCTGCCTGTTTCCTCTGTTGATGGAAAGAATATATTGCAGCCTTCTAGAGGTAGAATAGCTGTACTTTTTTTACCCATAAACCACAATATCATGAAGTCAATTTAAATCTGTTCATAAAAATATATTTTCTGAGAGTAGAGGAAACGTTTGTGAAGAAACAGATGATGGCATGCAAATGGAGTTTATCAAGGTAATACAGCAATATAGATCTGCCAGCTGGGGTCAGGCCACCACTCCTGAATTAAATCACTGAATTAATCCAGGGGGACAGGTTTGATCACCTGCTCTGACCCCTCCCTTTGCAATGAAACCCAGGGATGGCACCAAGACTCACAGTTTTGACAGTGCTGCAGAGTTCCTATCTGTTCATCCTTTCCATTTAGTTTAAAATTGGTTTTGGAATTTTTATATACAAAATCTGGGAGTGGAGTTAGGATCTCTCTAATTATTTTTAAGCACAGGCAGGTTCTCATGATTTTGTTTGCTGATCTTGTACTGATATTTTATTGTATTGATATTTTATTGTATTGGTACTGTACCACCCCACAGTTGGTGTTTTGTGCTACAGAACTCTCCTTGCATTAGAAATGAAAGTGCTTTAAGAGACTCCAGCTTTACCTAGATGGCCTCTTCTCAAATTCATTTTACCAGCTAGAGTCCAGACCCCAATTCCTAACTGCTCTCTGTATAATTGCATTTGAAATCAATAGCATTGTGGATTTTAAAAAAAGTTTCCTTTTTTTATCAATGGTATTTGCACAACACAAATTTGCCATAGGTAGATCAATGACTTTAGGCTACAGGATTGTGGTACAACAGTGTCTATTACAACTCTAATATTTGTATCCAAACTATTTTTAACTCCAGGATCCTTTCAATTGTCATTTTTAACTCCAGGATCCTCTCAATTGCTCTTTAAACTGACACTCAGCCAAAACCTTGATTTGTTTTGGTGATGCTGGAAGAAGTTATTCTGAAGTCTCTCTGGAACTGTGTAAATGTTTAATCATTCAGACTTGGTACAGGATGAAAATAATCTCTTCTTCAACTGGAAATGAGATCAAAATGACACAGATTTGCCACCAGTAAAAACTCATTTTCAGTTTGTTTTAGCAGAGTGGTTCCAGAGGCCAAAGAGGATCTGTGGGTGGCCAGGACTGGTTACGTCTGTGTGCAATCGTGTAAAAACACAATTTTGGATTTAGGTTGTTAAGAGATGGTGCTTATTTGGAACTCTTAAATGCTTGAAGCTAAGCATGGGTTAGGCCTCGGAGGCCTGAGGCTGCAGTTGCTGATATTTTGGGGAATACTGATAATGAACAGGCAGAGGAAAGATGAATTTATACAGAGCAAGCCCACACAGTCATTTGGTTGCTGAAGTTGTTGACAAATTCATGATGGTCTTCATGAAAAACCCTTGGAAAATAATCAAAAAAGCAGTCAGGGTGAAAATAACTTTTTATACTTTTTTGTTCATATACTAGTGACGTAATTGGATGTGAAAGTGCTCTGAATGATGTTATTATGAACATAATTACTGACATCATTGCACTGTAGTTAATGGAATCCCTAGATTTGCAGTTGCTCAGTTTACCCTGTCACCGAGATTAACAGCAGCAACAAAATGTGCATTATTGGAGCACGAGCAGAATTATTGCTGTTTTCCAGTCATTTTGTTCACTTGTAAAAGTGATAAACACAGAGGCAACTTGGCAGCTGGGGAAGCCAGCACGAGGGGGGGATGTTTGGGCACTGGGACTGTCTGTGCCCTGGCTCAGCAGACACCACATTTCCGAGGCACTGGAGCTCCCAGCAAAGTCTTGGAGAATGTTAATGACTTTTAGCTGGTTTCACTGGAGCCCTGTGCTCTCTGGGCAGCCTGGGCTCTGCTCTCACCCACGTCCCTGCTTATAAACCGTGTCACAGCATCCTAGGTGGTCCAGGGCTGTGTTTTGGCTTTACATTGATACTTTTATCTTCCTAGGAAGTAGAAAAGGTCAAACAGTTAATGAACTTTTTTTAAGGAATATCAAGTCCTGTTCCAGGCAGATATTCAGCTCTGACAACATCGAGTGCCTGAGCCAAGGGCCCATTTTGTTGTCAAGCAGCTCCTGCTGAGAAACCCATTTTGTAGATAATAGAGAGCCCACTGAAGGGTGGGAGGCAGTGGAGGAAAGCTGCTCCTTGGAAAGGTCTCTTCTTCAATAGCTGCAAGTTCAGGGGAGTTTGTGCATCTCCAGCAGTCTGGGATACCTGTCAGAGCTGCAGTAAGCAGGTTCCAGGGAGACAGGAGCAGGTTTTATAGCTGTGAGCTCAATTTCATTGCTGCAGATCACACTTCAAAAAGCCTGATACCTTTCTGTTCTGCTGACACAGGACAAGGTGACAACAGCAGGCTTTTTATTTTAAAAATAAGACATGCCATGAAGACTCAGCTATAAATCATAGATCTGAGCCCTTTGGGGAAGTAGTCATACAAAAAATTTCTAAGCTATTCCTAGAGTCAGTGGGAGATTGAACCAAGCTTAATAAAACAGGGATGTAACATTGGGGCGCTCATGGTTCCCCCAGATAAAAAATTCCTGTGGGATTTCTCTCTCCTCCTTGATGTAACATTGGGGCACTCATGGCTCACCCAGATTAAAAATTCCTGTGGGATTTCTCTCTCCTCCTTGATGTAACATTGGGGCACTCATGGCTCACCCAGATTAAAAATTCCTGTGGGATTTCTCTCTCCTCCTTGCTGCTGCCTCTCTCATGAACCTACTGCTGCACATCTTCCCTGATGAACTAAGAATTCTGTATCTACATTTATTTCTATCTAGGTGAGGTTTTTACATCAGTTTATTTGCTAGAATCCAAGCAGTGCTGTGAAAACAGCTCCAGCCACTGCGGTGAGCCCGCTGGTGACCTGGAATGTTCTGTTTGCAGTGATTCCCTCGGGAGTTTATTGGATCACAGCACATCTGGGCAGAGTTCAGAGCTGCTCAGGAAAGCAGACAAGCCTGGCTCGGTTTCTTTCTGAAGTGCCAAGATTTTTTTCAGCTCCGTGAATCCCTCCTTGCAGCAGTTAGGCAGAGTTCTCCCAAGTTAATGACAGAAATAAATGGAGGGAGTCCATTCCTTAGTAAAGAATCTTTGCTGTTTAAGGCATTTTTACAATCTTTAGAAAGCACCTGTAGAAACAGCGTGGAACAATATAAAACATTAGAAACATTCTAAATAAATAATTACCTGTTTCTTCCAGAAGTGGAGCAAACACAGCCTGATTTGGAACATCATTTAGAAAATCAGTCAATACTAATAAAAAGGACAGTGGGAATGGGAGGGCCATTTTCAGAGCATTCCAGAATGGTTTGGGTTGGAAAGGACCTTAAAAAATACCTTGTTGTCTCCATGCCAAGGGCAGGAAACTTTCAGTCATTAATCATGTCTAAATGTAGGGATTTTTATTTTTTTTTTTTTTTAATTTGTGAATATATTTTCAGGTATCTAGAGTGAAGGAACTAAATGCAAGTTGCACTTGAACAATAATGTCGAAATTATAATGCTAGAGTTAAAATGGCATATAACACAGTTATAGATTACAAGCAAAGTTATTCTCATGTTAAGTAATATGTTAAATAACATCAATTAGTATATCAAAATATTAAATAATGCATTAAATAGCATTAAATATGTTAAATAATAAATTAAAAGAATGTTGTAAAACCACAGAGAGCTCTTTATGGCCCAGAGACATATTTCAGTTAATGGAAAAGCTATATCTGATTACATTCAGGTAATTCGGCCTTGCAAACCAATAATAAAAATTGTTTTAGAGAGGCATTAACAGAAATAAAGATAAAATGCTGACAGAGCAATCCAGCTGGACTATTGCATTCAAACCATTTAGTTCAAAACAGTGAACTGAAAAATCTTGGAAGTTATTACTTTGAAAAGACCCAAAAGCTTTGACAACAATTAATTCAAAGCAGAAGAAAAATGAGCCTTAATTTGCTAGGAGACTTTTAGGTATGCAAGTTTTTTGATGTCTTGCTGTAGAAAATCCCAGGAAAATAAGGCTTGACTTCTATAATAGGAATTGAAGTACTCTACAAAGTTTTAGGAATATTTTAAAATGTCCTACTATTATTATTTAGTTTTCAGTGTCATATTCAGGACTGGGCTGGAGTTTGCAGGGACTCATTTTTCTATACCTTAGGGATGCACCAATGAGAAAAGAAAGCCCATTTTTGTTATTGAAAGGGACTTTTACCAGGAGCTGCTTTTTAAACACTCCACCCCCCAAGTCCTTAAATAAAACAAGAAGATTAATTTGCTATAATTATGTGGAAATCCTTCCATTTGAGTGAGGCCCTGCTGTAAAGGGTTTGCAGGGGTGGTATCACAGGCTCAGGAACAATTGATGAGGAATCATTTGGGAAATGGCATTTTAAGATAATCTTAAAGCCTGCAAACATAAGAGGAAGATATGAAGAAACCAACTGTAAGTAAAATACACTATAATGCAGCCCTTTTAAAACAAACATAGGTGAAAGATGCATTTATTTCTTCTAAATAATTTAAATTAGGACTTGGAACATGGAAAGCTTAAATAATTTTCTTTTCCAAATTTGATAATATAATGTTTAGCACTGTGAATTATTTTAGATTTTTCACTAGTTATAGTGAAAAATTATCATTTATTTTCAGCCTAGAATTGGAATAGGATGATATTTGTAGAGTTGAAATGGTAAATTGGGCAGAGTTTCAGATATCTTAGTGCACCTGACAAAGGGTGGTAACAATATCTATGTTAGAATAATATCCTGTAAAACAACAATCTTCATTAAGGTTAAACTACTTATGGGAAAATAAGATTATTTACAGAACTCAAGTGTGTCTTAAGTTTATTGTGTTTAACTATTCCAGATTCCTCAAAGAAGTTTTCTGGAACATCTCATTTATTTTAATGGGAAATGGTAATTTACATCTGCTTCAGCTAAGAATAGAGTGGTAAATGTTAAAGGTGGTAAAAAGAGTTCCTGAAAGCTGTTCCACAGATTAGGTGCCATTCACTCTGGTGTTTTGACCTTTACCATTGGATTTTGAATGCAGCTCAGGAACTTGCTTTGGCCTCTTCATTTTAATGCAACCCAAACGCTTCCTGAGCAAGCCATTAGGCAGCAGCCAAATTTTGTTTTAATCAAATGGCCTCATAGATGGCTTGTTTTCTGTGTCTGGCCAGGATTCTGATTTGCAAATAGAAAAAGGGACTCAGGACTTCAGTATGCTGTTAGCAAAGGGGCACTGAAACAATTCAAGAAATCACAGAGGGCCCCGTGCTTAAAAAATTCTGTATGCACGATATTATAAAGGGTGAACAAAGAGTTGTAGGGGCTGGAGCTGTGCCTGGGCAGGTTTAGGGTGGAGATCAGGGAAAGGTTCTCCCCTCACCCAGAGGGTGCTGGCACTGCCCAGGCTCCCCAGGGAGTGGGCACAGCCCCGAGACTGCAGAGCCACAGGAGGGTTTGGACAGCGCTGCCAGGGATGCTCTGGGTGGGGTTGTGGTGGTGTCTGGGCTGGGGTTGGACCCCATGATCCCTGGGGGTCCCTTCCAGCCCAGAATATTCCACAGTTCCATGATTCCCCCTCGTGAATCAACACAAAATTCAGTCTGTGTCCTGCTGAGGGATGGTGCTGCCTTCCACGGGTCAGTGTGCTGTGACACAACCACAGCCCTGCAGAAAGGTCAGTGCACAAACCCCAGCACTGAGCATTTCAGTGTGCAGAAACATTTCAGAGTATAGAAATATTTGCTAGAGAATGATTTGTGTTACAGTTCACAAAATCCATGTTTAACATGTGTGGTCTGTTGCAGATTTATTGGCCATGCAACAAATGAACATAAATTGTTATTTCTTTGAGTATAAAACAGCACAGAAGAAAGAAGCTGCTTTTTAAACTCTCTGTATAAAATCAGGTCTTGCACCTGTAAGTTCTGTCTTTTTTGGAAGCAGCTGAACCATCCCTGTGTGTCCAAAGGATGACAAGCTCAGCTGGAGGAGAGGGATGCTTTGCTCTGCTCCTGGTTCAAGGCTTTTGTAAAAGCCAGGGCTGAACTGAGAAACACTTAATAAGCTTAAAGAGACTTAAAATAGGAATCAAGTTAGAATCAAAAATCCATGTAACACAAGCAGCTGCAATGTAATGCTTTCTTATCATCTGAAATTTAATACTTTCTTATCATTACTAACAAGGACCTGAAATTAATTGCACTAAGAGCTGGCTGCTCCACACCTTCCCTGCTTGGTTTAAAAACAAACCTCTGAAGAAAACCTTGCCTGATTTAAAACCTTTATTTCTATTACTATGTGGATTACAGATTTTTTTTTTTTTTACTGCATGTAAAGTTAGTAATTTTCTGGAAAGATAAAAGCACTTGCAGATATAAAGCCTTATCTCCTTAGTCTCAGCTAATTTAATCATCCAAACAATCAATGTCTAAGGTGCACAAACCCCTTTTGAACTGCAAGCAGTGAATCAAGTGCCATATTCTGCCCCTCTCCAGCAGAAAAGGCCACCTCAGTAATTTAGCTCCTGAAAACTTGACCTTTAGGCCCCAAGTCTGCAAAGTTTATGGCAAAGTTCATTTCTTTAGAAATTAATTGCAGGCTGAATATGCTGAAAGTTTTGTAAATGATGCACTGGTGGAAAATTTTATTGTGTTTATTTGCAGCATATTCTGTAGCCTGAAAGAAGTTAAAAGGTTGTGATAATGGACACTTCTGCAGAGGAAATTTTCCTCTTCTGGATGCAATTTTTCTACTCTTAAATGATATTTAATCACAAGGGGCAGGTGGAGAAGTTGGCTGCAAAACACACAATGATGATCTCAAAAATTGTATGGTTGTGATACAAGGGCTAATAAAGATGTGATATTTGTGGATGTGTCACTGTCACTCATGTTCTGACATTTTAGAGGAGCCTTATTTGCCTTGACTCCATCAGCAAAGTCTTCCTTTCCCAGTGAGGCAAGTAAAAGTACATTGAATAAGGAGATCTTTGTGTGTTCTTCCTGTTTCAGTTAACTACACACTTCTAGTCATGAGGAAATGATGGCTAGAACAATATCCAGAGAAAGTTAAACTTTTAAAGAAATTGTGGTTTTGTTTTTTGTTTTATGCCTAGCCTTCCTCAGCATAGGGAATTTTTCCTATAAAAAAATTGCAATTAAATTTCAGAGAAAGAGTTTAAGAAATAGCTGCTGCTTTGGGAATTTCATTCACCAGACATTGTGCTTAAATTAAAACATGGTGGGAGCACAGAATTTCAACTGATTATTTCCACTACTGCCTTCCTTATTACAGACTGCAAAAAGAAATGAGCCCAACTTCTTTTTCCTGCTGTTGTGAAGCCAGAACTCCATATCTCAGGTAATATGGGATGTCTCCTCACTGTCTGATTTATAACCTGTAACTCACCCTACAAACATCAGGGTGTTAAGGGAGTCAAAAATAGGCCTTTGGCAAAAATCATGCATAAAATGACCTCCAGCAAAATTCCTTCTCCTCTCCTGAATTCAGTTTTCCATGGATTAGGCTCCATGTTTCTGGTAGTTTGATGACTCTCCTCAGTGCCAGACACTTGGTAAAGAATTTAAGATAAGTGTATTTTAAGCTTTTCTTTACAACATAGTCAAACTCTATAGAATCAGTTTCAGTTTTCCTGTGGGTGGGAAAGGAACTGAGATGAGAGGGAGTAGGAATGGTCAGAATTATCCTGAAACATAAAAATAATCATATCCCAAGTTGGAAGGGACCCATAAGGATCATCCAGTCCAATTGCTGTCCCTGCCCAGACACCCCAACAATCCCACCCTGAGCATCCCTGGGAGTGCTGTCCAAGCCCTCCTGGAGCTCTGGCAGCCTTGGGAGTGTCACCATCCCCTGGGGAGCCTGGGCAGTGCCAGCACCCTCTGGGGGAACAACCTGAAATCAACTCAAAGCTTTCTGAAATTCTGCAGGGAGGCTTTTCCCACTTACAGCATTCTGCCTATTTTTGTCCTCTGTGCCTGAGTTGTTCATCCAGCTGTAGAGGAGTGCAGCAGCAATTCCCACATCTCCTCCTGCCCTCCCACCACACATTGTCAGGCTCCTGGAGTCTGTGCCAGCAAAGTCAGGATCTCCCTGCTGGTCTTTGTCCCTCCAGGCCCAGCTTTGTGCACCTCAGTGTGGTGTTTGCCTTGGTGCTGGAGGGTTCTTCTCTCACTGAGTTTCTTTGTTCACCTTTAAGGAGTCATTGGGTACAACAGCTGTCCAGCAGAGATGAAATTCGGGATAATCTGGTGCCTTTGTGTCTTCATTTGCCTTCCCAGTGGATTAGTCTACAATAAAATATTCCCTCTTTTAGCTGGCAAAGACACACAAGTCCATGCATTTTTAGTGAGTGGATGTAATAAAATTTGAGAGTATTTTCTCTTTTGGCTCTTGAAGCAGAGATGTTGCTTTTCCTGGGCATAGTTGGGTAGAGTTTCACAAGAATTTATTTTCCTGGTCAGCCAGCTAAGTTCTATTTTGACCCAATTTTCAGCTTATAAACCTACAGGTGTCAACAACAAGTGATGATTCACAGCTGTAAAGAATTTTAGTAAGAGGAGTTTCAGTATTAAAGTACTGCAACATATTTTAAAAAATAACAAAAGGAATATATGTCTGATTAAAAATACCATTACAAAAAGCAAAACAGTAAAAGAAATCTTTGGGCCCTTTGCAACACGCACAGAAATGCAAGTTGGCTGAAACATCTGCAGTATCACATCATCTGCTCTGCAGGAGTCTTGTGGAAGGCAATTAATTGTTAATTAGCAATGTGCCAGCAGACAGCTCAGGAAAGGATTGTTTGCTGAGTTAGTCCAAGTTGTCAATGTAATTTATGTGGCAGAGCAGTTGCAGTGGCTCAGTGTCTGTGGGACTGTGCTGGGGCTGTTTAGAGAACTTCACACACACCAGTTCAACTCCTGTGCCAGTGCTCCATGCTGACAGTGCTAAAATGGAAATACTCAATAGCAAAAGGGGTGTTTGACAAGAGCTAATCAATATTTTCCAGGCAATTACTTTGCTTTACTGACATGCAGCTTCAGCCAAAAAGACTTCAATAAAGGAAATGTTCTGAAAATATGAGATCTCTTTTTAAATTTTGAAGTAATATATTGCTGTTCCACTCTAGTTCAAAAATGAAATGTGATTGAATTGAAATTTTAGGGGGTAGTATATATTTCTTATTATTTTACATTGGGTAGAAAAAATTATCTTCATTCTGGGTTGACCTGTGTTTTGGAGCTTTTTTCCTATTTCACATCTGGCACAGAGCCAAACCTTTCCCTCCTTCCCACCCATGATTGTGTTTCTAATGTGTAAAGACTTTTGATTTTAAAGTATTTTAAAGCAACACTTGGCACAGTGTGCAGTGTTGCTGCCACCCCTCACTGAACCTGAATATTGCACAGGTTCCCCTGTTGGGAGGGTAGAGAATCAGAGAGGGAAAAGTGGGAAAACTCATGGGATGAGAAAGCCCAGGGGCTGAGATAGAGACAGTTTAACATGCAAAGCAAAGCTGCACATGCAAGCAAAGCCAAAGAAGAGTGAATTCCCTATTTCCCACCAGCAGGTGGATGTTCAGCCATTTCCAGGAGGGCAGGACTTCATCCCATGGGATATTTGGGAAGACAAATGCCATCACTCAAATCATCATCCTCCCTCCCTCTTGACCCCATTTTCTACTGCTGAGCATGACACCTCATGGTATGGAGTGATCATCTTCATCTATAAACTGGAGTTTAATTTTTTTAATTAACTGTGCTGTAGACTCAACCTAAAGGCAGCTTGGTTTTGTGAAATTCCAGGATTAACCCAAAGTCCAGTGGGCTGCCTGTAAAATCAGAGCACTGGACCACTACCTAAGGGTGGGGGGAGATGCTTCCTCCTATCAGAGGTGTGAGAGTTATTCAATTCTTTAAAATCTAATTCCTTGTGTAATTCCTAACAATCTTCCCATACTGATCTGGAACACCCAGTGCACAAAGCAACCCCTAACCCTACTTTACAACAGGGAAGAAAGAGTGTCTGGGATAAGATAAAAGATTTTATGTGCCTGCAGAGAGCTTCTGTAATCTGAATTAAATTCTGACATTGATCACTGAGTACCTTTAATAATAGAAAATATTTTAATATAGTTGAAAATATATCCAGAGGAGCTGAGCACAAACTCTCCTCAGAGTTCATTCCTTTTCCAGGCTGGAGCAGCTCCCAGCAGCTATTAGTTAGGCATGTTGATAATATTTATATCTGCATGAAGACTGCAAACTCAGCTTCTAATCTGGAAGAATGATTAACTATAGACAGTTTTGGTGTTATACATCAAGTTCTTCTCAGGTGTCTTTGGTATTTATTTTATTTGGTCTCACTTGTAAGTCCCATTAAAACATTCCAAAGGTGTCTTCTCATTTAGTACTGTCATTTATTTACTATTTTCTACAGTTGGATGGGTGACTGCTAACTCTTGGAAGTTGTGGATAACCCAGGATTGGAAGTTCTCTCCAAGTGTCGTCTGTACATAAAATTCAAGTTTAAGAAACTCAAGGTACCATTACCCATTAGCAGAGGGGTGTGTCCCTAAATCACAGTGGGAATGGATGAATTAAGTCAAAGAAACTCCAATTTGTGCCACCTTTTCCAGGAGATCAGCATAAATCTGCAGCAGAAATCCCCTACTGTGGAATATTCTCACCCACTCCTGTGTAGAAGAGGGTGTGGAAGATAAAATGCAGGTAACAATATACAGGTCTCAGACTGACAGCAGGGGACAAGGGAAGGGCAACATCAATAGATGGAAAAGTGATTTTTGCAGCTCTCCTCAACCCAAAACTCAGCATCTCACCCATTGTGAGGCAATAAATTGGATGGGGAGATATCTACAATGATAGGGGTTAAGCCTTTCTAAACAGAAGCCAAACAATCAGGTGTTGCTTTACTTAAAATTATCTGCAACAAAGAAATTTTTTTCCCATTACAGAAAACTGATTAGACACAAATCAGCCTATTTTTGATTGAAGTCAACCTCTAATAGAACAGTTAAATGTATTGGTTTTGTTCACAAATGGCTTTGTGATTTTAGGCTTTTGATCCAAAATATTGTCAGATTGTTATCACTGCTGAAATTCTGATTGTATTTCTTTGCTTTTGTGTAGCTATTTACCCACAAAGAGCCCAACTTCATGAAATCTTTATAGAAGGCTTGTGCAGATTTTGCTTATAGCAAATCTAAACTGAAGGTTTTAAAGCTGCAGAGGATTGTTGTTCCCTCTCCCCCCTCCCTCTCTCCCAATTATATTGTCAGAGGATTTTGTATTGCAGAAACAACACAGAAATTCAGAGTTACAATCAGGGGAAGAAATGACCCAACCCCAGTTTTTAATTTCCAAAGTTGTATCACATGACTTTAGCTGATATTAATTTTGGCAGCCTGGCAGAATCCTGTGGACATGTGGATTTTTCTTGGAGGTTGTTTTCCCAAGTTACTCTAGGTATGAATGACTTCTCTTGATTAATTTTAGTTTATATATCTAAATAAATGTAGCCTTGGAACATTTGGTACTTCACAGCATCATTCTGTGGTGAGCAGAAACATCTGATTTCCACCCCCACCCCTGTACTTTCTGCAGAGAGTTGTAAAGGATTCCTTGGGAATGTGGAGATAAACATGAATAAAGCTGAACTTGAATTGCTTTTTAGGGCACATCATTTTAATGTGAGGCCTGAAAGGCATGGCCAGGAAACTTGTGCAGGGTCTCCCAACAGGCTGAGAGGAATAGGCAGGAATTCCTGATGAGGAGCACCAGAGACAAAGTAAGAGCACAAACTGAGACCTGGCCTGTGATCCAGGGAATTTCCCTCATTGCAACAGCAAAGGCTCCTTTAGGATTAAAAAAAAAAAAAAAAAGGGTTCTCCACCTGCTCTAAAATTTGTCATTTTTGTTGCAGACACTGGGAAGTGTTCACAAGGATTAGCAGCCAGCAATTACTTCCATAAACACTTCAGCTGGTAGGAGACTGAATGGGAATTGGTGCAGGAATACAGCAGTGAGTAAAACACTTGACACCAGGAATTAGTAATTTCAAATACTGAATAAATCAGCAAATAAACACCTTCAGCATCTGCCTGCAGACTGTCCCTTGCAGCAGGCCCTTCAGTTTGGGATCATCAATCTACTTGATGAAGGTTGGTCTCTCCTCTGTATTGAATCATCCAATGCTTACTGTCCCTCAGCTTCCTTCCATTTTTAGAATTACTCTCAGGAATAAAATGAGAATTTACTGTCAGCTTTGATGTTCAAGTGTATCCTGTTGAGCCTGCTAGGCCTGGCTGGGAGGCAGGAAAACAGGGTCTGTTTTGATCCCTGCTGAAAACAAGATGAAGAAGGAGGTAAAAATAAATCAACAAAAAAGCCCTCCAAGTGGAGTTTAGTTTGTGCAAAGTCAGCTTGGGAAAAATTGATCTATTCCATCCTCAGTTAATGAATACCAGCTGCATTAAAAACAAAAACCACAAATGCACCACCCAAAATCAAACCTAGCTCTGGTAATATGTGTGGTGAGGATGCTTTAAAAAAATAAAATATAAGAATTTTGCATTTTTTTCAGTTTTACCACTGGCAGATTTCCTTTCCCAAGATAGGTTTGACTAGAACTATAAAAGCTGGCATCAAGAAAAGAGAGAGGCTCATCCTGCACCTGTTAGGTGCCAGGGTTGATGTGACAGAGGTTGACAGGGTGAGGCCCCAGCACCCACTCTTGTGACAGGCATCACTGAAATGCAAAATCCTGAAAACTTTAACCACAGCAGAAGCTCCAATGTGTAATGCACAAGCAGGGTACAAAGTGAGCTCAAGTTAATTTCAAATCTATCCATGGGCATCTTTCCATTGTCTTCCATGAGCACTGCTAACAGGTGGCCAGGCAGTGGCAGAAGTCCTTGGAGCTGGAGGGCAAGAGGGAGAGGATCCACATGGAAGAAGATCTGGCTGTCTCTGGGACATTTCCAGCAGAGAATCCTGGATTTAGGAGCCTGTGAGTTCCAAAGTGCATCCCCTGGAGTTGCAGAGCAAAAACTTGCTGATCATAACTGCAGCAGAGTGTGGAGCTGAGGGAAGATTTGAAGCAAGAACCTGGCTTGGGTGCTGCCATTGGCCAAGGAGAAGTTGCAGAGATGAAGAAAGAAGAGGTATTTCATTGGGGTTTGGAAACTTAGGATGAAAATGACTGACCTACAAAAAAATTTAAAAGGGAGAGGGTTATTAGATGGAAAAAAAAAATCTTTATTCGAAATGTTTGATGCAACTTGAAACAAAACCATTTGTAATAATTTTCCCCTATTCTCGCCTCTTTTTCAGCCTGAATTTGAAGCCAAGCCCCAGCTAGCAATGCCCACATGGGCTGCTTCTGCATTTCCCTGCTGTAACTCGAAAGCGCCCACATTGTTTCCACACTTCCCAAATGTTCCCCCTCCGTTTATTTTTTCATCCCGTCTGTCCCCCGGCTCCCCCTGCCGCCCTTTCCAGCTGAAGTTTGTGTCATCTGTTCCCGGCGGGTTCCTTTTTTAACTCGCGGGGCTGCACCCGCCCGGGAGCGCGGCAGGTGCGGGGCTGTGCCCGCGTCCCGCCCGCCGCATGGGGACACCCAGCTGGGCATGGGGACAGCCAGCCGGGCTTGGATACATGCAGCTGGGCATGGGGACAGCCAGCCGGGCTTGGATACATGCAGCTGGGCATGGGGACAGCCAGCCGGGCTTGGATACATGCAGCTGGGCATGGGGACAGCCAGCCGGGCTTGGATACATGCAGCTGGGCATGGGGACAGCCAGCCGGGCTTGGATACATGCAGCTGGGCATGGGGACAGCCAGCCGGGCATGGGGACATCTAGCCGGGCTGGGGGACAGCCAGCTGGGCAATGGGGACACCCAGCCGGGCTTCGGGACACCCAGCTGGGCATGGGGACAGCCAGCTGGGCTTGGGGACATCTAGCCGGGCTTGGGGACAGCCAGCTGGGCGTGGGGACACTCAGATGGGCAATGGGGACACCCAGCTGGGCATGGGGACACCCAGCCGGGCTTGGGGACA
>VZTT01019288.1:0-22010 GCA_013400855.1 Buphagus erythrorhynchus | reverse complement strand
CACCCAGCCGTGCCCAGGATCCCCCGGGCAATGCGGACACCCAGGCGGGCATGGGGACACCCAGCAGGGCATGGGGACACCCAGCCGTGCCCAGGATCCTCCGGGCATGCGGAACGCTGCTGCCAACCTGCCGGGCTCGGCCCTGCCCGCGGGGCGGGGAGCGCAGCCTGGGGATGGATGATCCGTGGTGATGCTCGGTGGCGATGCTGGGTGGAGGAGAAGGAGGAGGAGGAGGAGGAAGAGGAGGAGGGGGGAGCTGGCGGGACAGCCTGAGGTGGGCGGAGGGGGGAGGCGGGTGTTAAACCATCGCTCCGGGGAGGGCTGAGCATTTGCAAATTCCGGCTCCAGAGCGCGGGGAGCATCCTACAACCCACGCCGGGCCGCCAGCAGCGGCAGGGCAGGACGAGGCTCCCCGGCTGCCCGGGATCCCGAGCGCCTCCTCCCCGCCGGCCGTGCCCTGCCCGCGCTCCCGGAGCCGCCGCATCCGCCCGCAGGCAGCGCTGAGCGCAGCCCGGCCCCTGTCCCCGGCGCAGGCACGGGCACAGCCCTGGGTGAGTAATCCCGGAGCTCCTGCTCCTTCCTCCGGGCAGGCCACGACCACTGCAGCCCTTCTGCACAGCCTGAGCGCGCCCGGGCTCGGGGAAGGTGCAGCACATCCTTGTCCTCTGGTACGTCAGTCAGGCTGGGATCCTTGCCTGGGGAGGGATTTTTGAAAGGCTTCCCTCTCTGCTGGGAAGTTACCTGTCTCCACTTGGAATAACTCCTTCCTTTGCACAGAACCTTCTCTCTTCCCCCCACTCCTTTCTTTTCCTTTTCCCTTGCTTTACAACTTTTCCAGCCTTGTGGAGTTGCCTCCCTCATTCTCACCCGCAGATTTCCATGGGTAGCAAGAAGCCAATGCCACCCTGGGAGATTTCAGTCGTTGAACATCAGTACCAGCAAGTGTCTTAACACACCTGTGTGTTTTTCTTTTGTTCTCCACTAGGCTGAAAAGTCATGACAGCTGAAAAAACCATTCCTATAATTAATGGCAAGCCAGAAGATGCTTTGGACCCAGAAGCCTCAAGTACCAACCTCGTTCACAGCAACGATAAGAAAGTTCATGAAAGAGGCCACTGGAACAATAAGGTTGAATTTGTGCTATCCGTGGCAGGGGAGATTATTGGGTTGGGAAACGTCTGGAGATTCCCATATCTTTGCTACAAGAATGGAGGAGGTAAGATGGCATCATGTGTGGATTTCCATGGGAATTAAAGAGTTAAGAATGCCTTGCAGTGATTTATTCCATTAGTAAGAGATACGTGGTCAGGATTTCAGTGCATGTGCAGACAGGGAAGCATTAAACATCTGACAACTAAGAAAAATCGTATTTCTCTTTCCTTCTCTCCAAACACTGTGTGGTTTATTTTTGCAAGTTTCTATTGCGTTAGTAAATGGACATTTTTTTCAGTAGCATTTTTCATGCAGGAGAAGCCAGTGTTCTGTTATAGTAGCACACGCTGTCTTCTGCATGTGAATACACACCCTGGCATACTTAACTAAGTTTGTCTGACACAGAAAAGAAGGCAGCACTTTATTTGTCACAACAGTGTACTTTGGAGAGGATGAATATATTTTTTTCTAATAATGCCACAAAGACTAAATTTATTTTCTTTGCAACATGAAATTTTTTATACCTCAATGTTCTTTTTTCCCTCCAGTACTTCCTCAATTCCTACAGTAAGGTAGGGGAAGATGAAAAACTGCAGGTTATTCAAAGAAGAGAGCAAGCCCTAATAAATATAAAATATGAATGTTATTTGAGAGAGAAAAGAGCAGACTCAGCTTCTACAGGAGTATAACATGTGGCATGTATTGGTTATAGCCAACTATAAACTGTATAAGATAAATGACAGTTGAGAATAAGCACATCAGCTGTGACTTGGGCAGCAATTAAGGAAGAAAAGTAAATTACAAACTCAGTTTAGAATTCTGTGGACTGGGTTCAACATTCTCCCCACTTAAGGTCTGAGTCAGTGGCAGTGTAAACACAGAGGCTGGAAGAAAAATAGGATGTTCAGGGCTGTGATAAGCACTGATCTGCTTTTTGATGGGTTTGTTCGCTGTGCCAAATTTCCATTCCTTGTCCCTCCTTATCTGAACTCAGGGATGGTTTTTTAGCCTGTTTCGTGTGCTGTTTCTACAAGACAAATCCTGCAGTGCAAGTTGTGTTTATCATTGGAAGTTCCTTTGTTTACATCTCTGTATTTTGGCCAAACTTAGGTAACAAGAGTTCAGCTCTTTAGAGAATGCTGCTACCAAATCCTGAATATTAACATGCTGTATATCATATTCTCAACCCTTTCTTGTTGATGGTCAAAGTGTTCCCAGGACACTTTTGGCAGAGGAGATGACAAGAATGTATTTTTGGTGTGTAATTTTTTGGTTCCTACAGCCACCTTTAGGTGCCAATTTGTAGATGTGTGCCAGCTTGTCAAAAGGTGATGCTATCATTTTTAAGGCTGTAACACGAGGCAGAAAGAATTTTAATCATTGTTTTGGGTGATTTGATGAAAAAGTAATTACTTAAATATCATATTTAATCACCACTGTATTCTTTAAGAATGGAATAAGTGAGTGTGATTTAATTGGTTGTGTCCTGGCACCATGGGACATTTGCCATTGACCAGTTTTGGTCAATGAAGGCTCAGTCTATGACCTGTGGCTTTGTAACCCCCTGCTGGAATTAGAGCAGAGTTTGGTTTTAGTGCTTAAATCTGATGCATCCAACCCCTTGGTGTGTGCTAGGGGAAGACAGTGGTAAATATCTGAGCTAGTTGGGAAATAAATTGTTTTTTACAGAACAAATCTAGAAGCTGTAGTTTGGAAGTTGTGAGGTGTGACCTCTCTTCCACTTACTCCAAGTCATAACAAGGAGTGTAGAATAAGCATCTATAATTTTAGGTTGTGGATGTTCAGGTTTTGTGGAAAATTAATTTCTTTGTGTGTTTAGAATTAGGTATTCCTTGGAATATGATCTTTTTGCAAGCTGGGAATCCCGATGTTTCCTAATGCTCCTAACATATGCCTGTTGGAACAGTGTTGGAAAAACAGCCCAAGCTGATACTTTGGATTTCCACAGGTTGCCATGTTAAACTCACTCTAATTGTGTGTATGAGAGGGCCAAGCTAGATTTGCTACTGGCCAGTAAATTGTCCAGAGAAGCCATGCAAGTATTCCATTATTTGTGGAATCCCTGTGGATTGCTGGAGAGGCACCTGGCACTCATCTCTAGGGAAATTTCCTGGCTGAGGGAAGAGCCTCCTGGTGATGAGATGAAAGAGCTGTCAGTCAGAGCAGGTGGATGCAGTTGTGTCAGCTTTCTAACCAAGGTGACTGAGGCACCACAGCTTCAGCTTTTGGGTGTGCTGTGTTTGGGTTTTGCTGTGGTTCACTACCTGTGCTGGAGTTTACTGTCAGCATCCAACAAAAATGTTGATGCTTTGTTATTTTCCTGGAATTTCACATCAATATTTCTGGCTGATAAGGTCAGGCCCTGCTTTCTGGTCCTTGTAAGTAGTTCTGAAGTTTGTTTGCTCCTTGCCTTTTCACAATCCTTATCATCAGGCTCATATAAATAGCACAAAAAGGATTTCTCAGATTTAATATCTGTAATGCTTCCACACCCCTGGGAAAAGCAAGGAAGGTGGAGCAGACTGGCATGGTGCTGAGCTGAGCATGGCTGGGATCTTTTCTGTGTTTCAGAGACTCCTGAGCTGACTTTATGCTGAGGAACTTTGATCTGGTCTGTTTTAGTCGGTGGCCCTGGCTTACAGGTTAACTTTGGGTATTTGGGGCAGGAGTAAACCTTTCCTGCACTGCACTGGTGGCTCACAGCTGATCCTTCCTTTCCTGGGAAAATCCTCACTGTGCTGCTGAGGAGCCCTGCTCATTCTAACCAGCACCCCCTCAATATTCACCTGCAGGTGCTTTCCTCATCCCCTACGTGGTCTTCTTTATTTGCTGTGGAATACCAGTATTTTTCTTGGAGACGGCCTTGGGACAGTTTACAAGTGAAGGAGGCATCACATGCTGGAGAAAAGTTTGCCCTCTCTTTGAAGGTAACAATTCTGTGTTCTACTGCAAAAGAAAGCATTCGATTTGAAGTAAAATGAAATAAATTGTATCAAAATTGAAGTTAAGATGTACTTATGAGTATGCATTTGTTTTTAAATTCAATTCAGCCTGAAAAGCAGAAGTTTTATATCTCGCTTTTTCTTTTGCTCCTCCAGGCATTGGCTATGCTACCCAAGTTATAGAGGCACACCTAAATGTATATTACATAATCATTTTAGCATGGGCTATCTTCTATTTGTTCAACTGCTTTACTACAGAGCTTCCCTGGGCTTCCTGTGGCCATGAATGGAATACAGGTATGACCTCAGCAGAGATCACCACTATAGAAATCCTGCCAAGTGATTGATTCATATATTGAAATGTCCTAAATAAAGCTATTGATGTCACAAGTCTATGGAAATGGGCCAATCTCATCCCACTACAGCAAGAGAAAGGAAACCTGGAGTGAAACTGCCTTTTTGGGTTAGGTCACTGTAAAGCATTTACTCCTCTAGAATAGAATGTCAGCAGAAAAAGACTATGGATTTGTTAACTCTGTAAGATCTTCTGGCTAAATACCAAGACTCTCATTTGCAATCATATCTATTCTCTGTGAACACAGTGAGTGAATTCTGCAGCAGAGAATGACCTGATGACAGGTTGCAATCTTGCTCTTTCACTCTAATGAAATCAGGAGGAGTTTGAATGGAGAGAGAAAAATATTAAATGTGGATCTTTGGATTTGCTCTTTTAAATGCCAGATGTTGAGGGATAATGTTCATCAAGCTACTTCTGGAAATTTAGTCTCATAAATAATCCTTGCTGCATGTAAAGCAGCCTCCTGCATGAAGGATGAGGTGTGTATTCAGGATTTGTGGGGTAGGGCTCTGCATCTGTCCCCTCATTGATATTTATATCTGCAATTCTCTGCTTATTGAGTCTGTAGATCCCAAACATCCATGGGGAGGATCTCATCCCAGTGCCCTTGTTCTCACATTCCTGAAGTTTTAGCATTTATCCTATATATACAGTCCAATTTAAAATCAAGTACCCGTTGTGTTGTCTTCCATATTTTCACTAATTGGCCATTTATTGTGTTCTCTGAGCACACCTAAAGCTGCCTGCAACCTTACTTTCAGTCAGGGAGGTAATTTTGGGCCCAGTGGATGTGGAAGGCTTTGGTGTCAACTCTGGCAGCCCTGCAAAGGAGCTTGGCCAGTGTTCTCACTGCTCAAACACTCCACAATGCTGAGCTGCCTTGGCCTTTGTGTTAGAGATAATGATAATAATCATTATCATGAGCCAGGGGAAATATCCACTTGCCCTACCAGGAAAAAGTGGGAGTTTATGTCTGGCCATGTTCCATGAGCTGTTTGTAGCCATAAACCACGGGAGCAGCAGCTGCAGTAGGGGCACGTTGTAAACCCCAATCCATTGCCTCAGTTTCTCAATGTTTCTTTCTCCTGCCTGAGGTGATTTTTTGTCCCTGTGCCTTTGGGAAGTGTTGTAGGAGAGTCCTCATGGATGTTTTTCTGGGTTATTGTAACCTGGTGTTGCAGAAGGAGCAGCTGTGGCGTTTAGTGCACCCAGAAACTCTTTAAGCCCACCCAGAAAATGTGAAAATGTGGTGTAGAATGGGGGCTTTCCAAGCTGCACAAACTGGGACATGAACAGGAACTGTACTTGCATGTCAATATAGCAAACTCTTTTTTTTTCTTTTTTTTTTTTTGTTCTTTCCTAGAAAACTGTGTGGAATTTCAAAAACTTAACATGAGCAACTGCAGTCAAGTCTCTTTACAGAATGCCACTTCTCCAGTGATGGAATTCTGGGAGTAAGTGCACAAAAACTTTCTATTTGATCAGACTATTCATTACCTTGCAATGATTCAATCCTTTACACCTTGTAACCCTATAGCATTTAGGGATGTGGGTTCAGCTGGAAATTTTCTTATCCAGCCACAGTCAGAAGGAGAGTTTTTAACTCTTTTTTTAGGGGATACAAGGAAAGGAATTCCATATCCTGAAAGGACATAGAACAAAGTGTGCCACTTGCTCGGGAGCTTGGCTCCTGCTGCTGGAGGAAAGAGCCTCCAACCCATACTAATGAGGAGGCAAAGGTGAAAGAAAGAAGATGATTTACAATATTCCTTTTTTTCCCTTTTTTTTTTTTGTTTTCCCCCAAATGTTTCTTCCCTTAGGAGTTTGAGAGCTGTATCCTCATCCTTGTTTCAGCTAACTAATACTCTGGCTTCTGGAGCTCATTATTTTTTAAAGGACTGTGTAAGTGTTAGTTATTCAGCCAGAATAACAGGAGAGTTTAACTCTCTCCTGCCCCCCCGACTCTGATTTCTAGTTAGGCTAAGGGAAGAAAATCAGATGTTTATAAAAGATGATCTGCTTTTGTGGTGACATCTTTTTTTCTGAGTATAAATATTTAATCAGTGCAGTGTAGCCTCTCATTTGTTCCTTGCAGGGTGTAGTGTGTGTTAAGCCAATCAGAGAAATGGAATGTTACTTTGAATTCTGAGTGATTTTACAATTCAAAGTCTGTTACACAATTCTGGGTTACTACAATTTCTTGAGGACCCGTTAATTTTATTTTTAAGACAGAGCCTTATTCTGAGGTTGTTTTGTGTCCAGGACAGCAACAGCTGTACTTTAAAGAGCCAGGAATTAAAACTCCTTGAAGGGAGAGCTCTACATTGACATAATTTCCTTGAGTCTTAGGACATGTTATTGTCTGCCTGAATCTCTTTTTCTTGCTACATCAGTAAACTCAGACTTCATGAGTTGTTTCAGCAAATAATACTGTTTTATTTAAAAATAAAATAGTCCTTCCCTCAACTAAACTAAACCTGAACAATATGAGAGACACAGGGACTCTCTGGATAAAACTGAAATTTTATTTTCTGTTAAAATTTTCAATAATCCGAACACCTTACATCTAAAATCAAAATCTATCTACTCCAATGTTTCAGAATAAACACGTTTTTCAGGTGGCATCTCTTAATGCTACGATAACTTTTTATTTTAGCAGAAATCTCTTATGGTACTTTGGGATAACAAGAATTAAGACTGAGTAGTATAAATGAACAATATATTTTCTCAAGTATTAGCCAATTTACCCCCTGCATTTATATGACTTTTCAATAATATTCCCAACTCGGCCACTGATGGTAACTCCAGTTAAACAGAGAAGTAGGAAATGTTTAGCTCAATTCTATGGAGGGCACAAAGTTTTATTCTCTCATATTTCTATGGTTTTGTGGGTTTTGTGTTAGTGCTCATCTCTGGATTGCCTGAATTCCTGGGTTGGTGTTATTTTGAAGCCCATACAAATCCATTTTAAGCACATCCCTTCTCAGAAATCTCTGAAAATGAAGCTAAACAAGGTTCTGTAGCTCAGCTTGCAATCAAGTTGCAGTGGGTTTAAAACCTTTCAATTTTGGGGCATATTTCCCTACCTGATTTTGACTAAATCAGGAATAAATTATGAAAATAGAAGGGACAATCAGATTTAGCCTTTTCTTTATCTGGTTTTACAGTCTTGTCTATAAAAAGTTAAAAATACACATTCCAAACCTTTAAAAATCACAAACATCAAATTAAAAAAAGAAAAAAAAAGGTAAATTAAATAATCTGTTATTTGTTTGAAATGTCTTTCTTTATTGTGTCACAGACAAAATTTTTGTAATACTAACAGTTTGCTGGCCAAAATAACTTAAGATATTAAACTTATCTACTTTTTCTGTCCAAGCAAAACTGGAGTTGCATAGTTTTGCACATGGAAAATAAATGTACTCTCTTCCTGCTAAGGAAGGTGTTTGCCTTGTTTGAAATGTAAATAGTTATGACGTTGCATGGCTTCAAAATTAAAAAAAAAAAAACGTGAAAAATTAGTTTCAAAGTGGAAGAATGAGCCTTATTAAAAATCAAGATTGATTTTGCCTTGAAATAACTCATTGGAATTAAGATATTAATTAAATTATATGTCTTAAATATCAGCCATAAAAGCCCAGCAGGGTCTTTCTGTATAAAGAGCAGATGGCAGAGCAGTTATACAAAGTAAATATTACCAGCAGAGTTAATTTGTCTGGAGATAACTGTTACCAGCAATGTTATTTCCTGAGCCAGAGGTGGTGTTCTCCTGATGCTGCTTTATTATTTTGTAAATTCTGCTGCCAGGAGCCATAACCTCATTGTAAACTTGTTGAAACAAATAGTACCAAAGTGATTCCTGGAGTGGGGAAGGGGGAGGCTTCAGGTTCCTTCAGAACAACCATTTGGAACCTTCACACTTTGCTCCCTGCACTGCCAAGGCTGCCTTTGAAATTCCTCTAAGTTGTGGCCACATAAAGCAAATTTATTGTGTGAAGGGTTGGCTGTGGGGAAAAAAAATTGGGGTTTTGTGGGATTTTTTTTCCTGTGGTGGTTTTTTTTTTGTCTGTGGAGCTAATCTGTGGATTAGAGTGGTAATTACTGTGCACAGCCGTCGTGTTTGCTTTTTGTGAGTGAGCTTGTTTACATGTGGAACTCAATCCTGCATTTGTAAAGTGTCAGGCTGATGCTGCAGCCTTCCTTTCACAGCCATGTCCCATTGCCACAGCCTTTTAGAGTCATCACAGTATCTTCAGATGGTTTTAACTAAACCCAGCCTAACAAGAGGAGGCCCAGTAACTCCTCAGTGCTTTGCAGTTGCTCTCAAGCCCAGTGCTCCCAGTCTGAGAGTCCCTCATGCTGGGGAGGTTCAGGTTGCTGTGTTTCACACAGGGTTTACATTCTCTTACTGCCAGCAGAGGCTGGGAGCAGGGGGGACAAGTTGGATTTGTGTTCAAGTGTGTAAATGAATACACCAGGCCCAAAACATCTTTACTTCTGGCTTTGCAAAGGAATTTTTTCTCTTTTACCTGGTGCTGTTGTCTTTTCCACTAGCTAGGCTGTAAAGCTCAGCCCTTTATTTACTCATGACTGGACGTAAATCCAAATCCTCAGCTGGCTTGAGGATTGCAAACCAAAACTCCAGCCTTTGTGCTGAAATATTTGCAGCTTTTGCTGCTTCTGCAGCCTTGGCAGCTCCTAAAGCCATGGCTCAAGTCAGGCAGGGACTGACCCACGAGCAGAGGTGCCAGAGGATACCTGGCAGTGCCAGAGGTGCCAGAGGATACCTGGCAGTGCCATGAGGCTTTTCCAGCTCCCCTTCCTCTGTGTGCCCAGAGGATGCTGTTCCCTTGCTCCCCTAGCAGGAGCAGTCTGACTTCTGAGAATTCATCCTTCTCTCCCTGCTTTGACAACTGCCTCACACAGGGGGTGAAAGTTTAATTTCTGTCTTGCGTGGATTGTTTCTTTGTTAAAACAAACAAACCAACCAAAAAAAGATTCAGAGAGATAATCCTGCAGCAGGTCCTAAGTGCTGTTTTCCTTCTGGTAAACTCCAAAGAACCTCATTAAAGTTCAAAACTTTAAATATTTTTGTGAGACTGTAACTGATAACCACTTCCCTGTAGCTACACAGTGAAAATGGGCTGATCCTGCTGGAGGTGCAGCCAAATCTGGCAGTTTGGACACTCTTTTCTGCTTTTCCTGCTTAGAAATATCTACCCCTGTTAGTGTTTTAAGACTTCATTTGAGCAAGCAGACAGCACTGACAACTGATCAAAATTAGGAGATTAAAGGATTTCTTGCTCAAAAAGGCCTTGCAAGCCACAGCCTTGAGAAGTTCCACATTCTGTGTGTACAGTCTCTAAGGGAAGCAGCTAAAATGATAAAAATTCACTTTTTTTCCTCAAACTCTCTGCTGCTGTGTTCCAAAGGACAGACAAGAGCCTGAATTTCCATGTTTCTCTTCATACTAGTGCCAGCATTCAGAGACTTGACCTGTTTTCTCCCATTTATGGCCTTTCCCTCATCCCAATGGTATAGTTTGTTTAAGGATTTTTTGAGGAAAAATTAATAATCACAGTTTCAAGGTGTGGCACATAGAATTTTTAGTGTCCAAACTTTAAACAGTTAATAGTAGCTGCTAATTACTGATAAATTAGAGCAGGATATGGAAAAGAGCTGTGGCTGTAGGTAAGGGTGTATTTGTAGCTTGAGAAACAGAAGGGAGATGCTCTGCTCCATCATTTTCCTGCTTTCCCAGGACAGGAATTTCCCTGGAAGTGTGGGGGCTGCAGCCATGGCCGTGTGCTCCTCTGCCTGCTGCCCCAGTCTGCCACCATGGGCAGGAATTGGAGCTCTCCAGTGCCTGGGAAGGGAGCTGGACAGAAAGAGGAGCCCTGGTTTGTGGCTGATTCCACCTCAATAGGTTTTTATTGGCTGTGTAGCAACAACTTGGTGCTCAGTTAAAGGAGCTCTGCTTGTTGGCCTGTCACTCTCTGGAGGGAGTGACACATCCCCAGCGTTTCCAAGTAAAGCCTAGTGAGAAAAAACATTGGTTTTGTCTGGGCAAAAAGAAAAGGGGCTGTTCTCAGCAAAAAGGAAAAGGCACAAACCCTTGCCTTGCAAAGTCAAAAAAAAGGTTTTTCCTGTTTCATTCAGGCTACAAAGGAGTGCAGGAGTCACACTGTGGTTAATCCCCAGCACACTGAAAAGTCAGGGGTGAGCTGAGCCTGGTGCTGCAGTGCTCAGTGCCCAGGGGCTCCAGCACCACCCCAAACCAGCCCCTTTGTGGGTGTCTTATAGGACATTAAATGGTGCCAGACCCACCCCAAACCAGCCCCTTTGTGGGTGTCTTGTAGGACATTAAATGGTGCCAGACCCACCCCAAACCAGCCCCTTTGTGGGTGTCTTGTAGGACATTAAATGGTGCCAGACCCTCCTCTTGCTGCCCAGCTCATAAGGGGCCGTGTGAAAATTGCTTTTTGTTTGGAGCTTTGTGAGCTCTCCCTCAAGATCACTGACTTTGCCTGACTTCAGCTGAAAAAAGCAAATGGGACTGTGCCAAAATGCTGCCACTTTTTCCTGTGCTGAGGGCTGGACCCTAAGCCAGGTGGAAGAACTTCCATGGTTTTGATTTTTACATTTCCTGCCAAAATGCTGCCAACTCCTCCTGCATTGAGGGCTGGACCCTAAGCCAGGTGGAAGAACCTCCATGGTTCTTGATTTTTCCACTTTCTGTTGTACATAAAACTTTCTTGATGGATGGTGAAAAAATGACCTTCAAGTTTGCAAATTCTCCTGACTTTCTACTGCTTTGGGAGTTTGTAGCATTTGGTTGGTTCCTGTTAAAATACAGGTTAAAATACAGTCAAGTTTTGGCTTGCAGAGGTGAACCAGAAATTAAATTTTGGTAGCAAAACTCATACATGATCTTAATTGCACAATTGTTAAAGTTCTAGAAATGCTATTATTGCTACTAATGGTAGGTAAACACTCACAGAAATGGAGAGAGGTGCTTAAAAATTATGATCTTTAGAAGCTTCTGGCTTAGATATCCAATTTTGCTGAAAAATGGTGAATCTTTTTTATTTGTAGCAATAAGGGCATTTTCATTATTCCAGTTAATGTAGTAACGTGGGTTTACAGACTTGTACATCTATATATGCACTTTTTGCTGTTGTGGGGGAAGAATTACATGAGAGAAGCACATTTTTCCTTGAAGAGGTGATATTAAAGTGAAAGGTCTAAAATAGCAAAACCTCAGTTGTGCCATGATGGACTTGGCCAAATCAGCCACGAGCAGCCTGAGCCAAAATAACCAGGAATGTTTCTTCTGCCTTTGCCAGGGGTTCATTGGTTTCTCATAACTTGTTGGTTTGCTGGGTTTGTTGTGTGTGGGGATTTTAATTTTTTTTTTTAAATTTATGTACAAAACCCCTCCATTGAAAGGCCTCCCTTCAGCTATATGTGGTTTTGTGCAATTATAAAACCAGCTCATCATCCCCTTTTTCCTGAGTTACTATGTACAGCCTCCTACAAATACCTACACAAACTTTTAAATCTTCTAGAAAACTGAGAGTAGGAAGTGTCTACACAAACTTTTAAATCTAGAAAAATGAAAGTGGGAAATATCTACACAAACATTTGAATCTAGAAAAGTGAGAGTAGGAAGCGTCTACACAAAATTTTAAATCGAGAAAAATGAAAGTGGGATGTGTCTACACAAACTTTTAAGTCTAGAAACCTGAAATTAGGATACTTCTGGTGCCATTTGCTGCCTGAAATCAATTATTGCCCTCCAGTAGCTCCCCATGGGACAAACTGAAATGTCCCATCCATGTTTGACAAAGTTTCCCACCCCAGGAATTATTTTCTTTACTGGTTGACCACAGGAAAGAGATGTGCAAGCCTGGATGTGCCAACAAATCACACAGAGCTCTTCCAAGGTATATTTTTTCATACCTCTGCAATCCCTTTAATATCCAAGTAAATGAGACTTTTATTTCCAACTGTCCAGGAATGTGTCCATTACATTTATTCCCTGTCTTGGAATTGGGAATGTGAAGGGCTTTGGTGAGAGGGATTTTAGAGATGCACAAGTAATCAGTTAATATCACTCAGCAGGAATTACATTCCTCTGGTTTTTGGCTATCTCAGCATGGATACTGTGTAAAGGATGGTTTTCCATGCAATTCATCAAGCCTCTATTTTTGGCACTTGAAAAAATATAATCATACGAAAAATTAAATATTTAGACACTTATTTAAAGAGTGTTTCCAAATATGGCTTTGTAGATTCAGGGTGTTAACAGAAAGAGTGGTTGCTTGGGATTTCAAATTGAATTAAATGCTCAAAGGAGAGGTGTCTTTACTGTGCAAAAATTATAGTGAGCACAGGCTGGAAAAACAAAACAACCATACTGCATAAAAAATATTGCTGTTTTGCACTATATTCTTATATGGCAGCAAAATTGCTTTGCTGTGTTGGGAGGAATTCCTGAGGAAAGTCATGAAATACTGGAATTCCTGGAAAGGCTTCAGAGCATCAGTCAGTGCAGGTCTTGGAACAACAATATGGGCACTGCTGTCCTCTGGGTGCAAAGGAAATAACTGGTATTTCCCCAAATCCCTTCAACAGGTCTTCTTTAATTATTTCATATCTGATGTCCATAGGTTTTAGTTTATAAATGAAAAATTGATCCAGTAGAAACTAATCTGGATTTAATTAATAATTCTGTAATTTGCAAGTGCTGCAGCAGAGGAATATTTTATGAAGACCCAGGAGCTGCAAATGTGGACAAAGCATCGAGACCTCCCAAAATAGCTCCTGTCCATTTGCAGCTTTCTTTTTTCCCTTTTGGGCTGGAAGTTATTCTTTACTCCTTGTGCCCCTGGTCCTTTTCATGTCTTAGGGGGTATTTTGTGACTAGAATTTAGTCAAAGGCCAGTGAGATAAGAAATATGTAGACAGAGGAATTTTTTAAATTTTAAAAAATTTTTTACCAGTCAGGTAATGGTTTTCTTTTGGCCTGTTCTGTGAGGAAGAGATAAGAGCTCATCACCATTCATTTGTTACATGAATTTGTAGTCAAAAACTCACTTTTGAAGGTCTGTTTTACAAGATCATGCAGTAGTTCTCAGTATTTTGTGCTCAGTAGTTCTCATTTGATGAACAGCTGATTAGTAGTGAAAAGCTAAGTATAACTGTACAGTTTTTTAAAAAGGCTCCACACAAATTCTGAGAGGCATCAGCTTGACTTCATTTCTTCTGGGTGCTTTCAGTTCACAGCTGGTGCTGTGTGCTGAGCGAATTTATACCACTCAAGGTGAATAGAAAGGGAGATTTTTGTTGCTGGATGACTTCTTCAGAGAGGAGAAGAGGGAAAATTACAAAAAAAAGCCTGAAGGAGTCATTGGATATATTGAGAAAAGAGACTGTAGAGCAGAGGTGAGGTGAGCAGCACAAAAAGTGATTTAACAGGATTAAACCCTTGGGGTTGGTTAGAGAAGTTGCCATGAATTCAGTGAAAGAGGGGTAAGGAAAATAGGTCAGGAATGGGATGTTCTGTGTGAGAGATACACAGACACACACGTGTAAAAATGAAAATATTATATATATATACACACTAACAGTCAAATAACCTGTACTAACCTTAATGAGACAGTGGATGACACAAGAAATGTGTCATTCTTTTCATTTTTTGCAAGCTGTACTAGAAATTCCAGAGGAAAATCTGCACAGGAAAGGCTAATTTCACTTTTTAATTGGATGTGCTTAGAAATGGATAATGAATGGAATAACATTCAACCCTAGCAGGAATTTAAGGAGAAGGAACCAGGCTGGATAGCAGCAAATGTGGCTCAGCCAGGAATGATATAATCTGTTATGTGTCATTCACATGGGGTCTGCTGGAAGAGGTAAATATTTCAGAATAATGTAGCTGAGGGACTCTTCCACATGTGACCACTGGGAATTGTCTGTCTGCTGCTTTGAGAAACAAGCCAAGTATGGAATCAAGTGGATATCCAGAAATGAAGAAGTAAAGAATTTAACTTTAAAAAATTTCCAATAAACTTCTCTCCATCTGTAACCCATGGATTATCTTCTAAAAGCTGGACTACTTCTTTCTAGTCCTTGAGCACTATGGTTGGGGAGCACATGTGGGCATCCAGCAATATCTGTCAATGACCATTTTTAGCTCTTTTAGAAACCTGTGGGTATATTTCCTATTTTAGAGTTTCCATGAAACCTTCAAAAGAGAGGTTTGGACACAGAGCCTGTAGCTCTTGTTCTGGATATTCCAGAAAAGCCAGTGTCAGCTCATGTTGACTTGCAGGGAGAGTTTGGCATTCAGCCTCTCTCTCTTGGTTTTAAACACTTTTAGTGACTAAAACTGCAAAAAATCCACTGGGATTAGTTTAACTTTGTAGCTGTAGCCGTGCTTGTTCTGGAGGTGTTTCAGTGATTACCACAGTGCTGCCCTGGGAAAACACCTGGCACAACCAAACCATGTTTAGTTTCCCAAATATCAGGCTCTAGAGGGGGGAAAGAAAGTCTGAAAGGAATAATTCCTTTTCCCTTTCCTTTTCCCTTTCCCCTTTCGCTTTTCCCTTTACCTTTTCCTTTTCCTTTTTCCTTTTCCCTTTCCCTTTCCCTTTCCCTTTTCTCTTTCCCTCTTCCCTTTCCCTTTTCTCTTTCCCTCTTCCCTTTCCCTTTTCTCTTTCCCTCTTCCCTTTCCCTTTTCTCTTTCCCTCTTCCCTTTCCCTTTTCTCTTTCCCTCTTCCCTTTCCCTTTTCTCTTTCCCTCTTCCCTTTCCCTTTTCTCTTTCCCTCTTCCCTTTCCCTTTTCTCTTTCCCTCTTCCCTTTCCCTTTTCTCTTTCCCTCTTCCCTTTCCCTTTTCTCTTTCCCTCTTCCCTTTCCCTTTTCTCTTTCCCTCTTCCCTTTCCCTTTTCTCTTTCCCTCTTCCCTTTCCCTTTTCTCTTTCCCTCTTCCCTTTCCCTTTTCTCTTTCCCTCTTCCCTTTCCCTTTTCCTTTTCCTTTCTCTTTCCCTTTTTCCCCTTTCCCTTTTAAGGCATCTTCTGTGTCAGATACTTGCTCTCTGTAGGGTGTTCATGCTGTCACTGTGCCACTCTTGCCCATGTCACCATCACGTCACCGAGCTCCTCCGGGCAGCAGGACAAGGGCCCAGAGTGTCTCTGCTTCTCCTCTCCTGCTAATTCACACTGTAGAGTTTGGATAGAAGTAAGGTCAGAACCAATTAAATGCAGCCTGAGTGGTGTCCTGCTGAATTCTGCAGCCCAGGGAGGAGCTGGAGCTGCTGGGGAGAGCCCAGAGGAGGCTCCAGGATGATCCCAGGGATGGAGCAGCTCTGCTGGGAGGAAAGGCTGGGAGGGCTGGGATTGTTCACCTGGACAGGAGAAGCTTTGGAGTGACCAAATTGTGCCCTTGCAGGGCCTGAAGGAGCCACAGGAAAGGTGGAGAGGGACTTTGGACAAGGGATGGAGGGACAGGAAAAGTGGGAATAGCTTCAGACTGAAAGAGATGAGGGTCAGATGGGATATTGGGATGGAATTGTTCCCTGTGAGGGTGGGCAGGGCTGGCACAGGGTGCCCAGAGCAGCTGTGGCTGCCCCTGGATCCCTGGCACTGCCCAAGGCCAGGCTGGACATTGGGGTTGGAGCAGCTGGGACAGTGGGAGGTGTCCCTGCCATGGCAGGGGATAGGACTTGGTGATTTTTAAGGTCCCTTCCAACCCAAATCATTCTGTGATTCTTTGCTACTCTGGGGCTGTAACTCATAAAGGTTATCACTGCTCAGATATGTGTTCCCTTCCTGGAAAAGGGAGAGGTCTCCCACACATTTTTGTTCAAGTCTCTCATCAGAGGTATGTGATCTTTTAACTATTACTTTTCGTTTATGCAGTGAAACTCAAGAAGTCTCTAATTTGACAGCTCTCCTTTACAGTCCTGTAATGTATAGAAGAGAATATTTAAGTGTTAAGGTTGAAAAATATTTCCCAGCTTTGATATTCATAGAATATTCTAGACCTGTTCCCTAAGACAATATTGCACCATTCTTTACAGTTTCATTGTAAAGATAACAAACAACAGTAGAGAAATCCTGCAAATCAGCATAAGAAATGCAGTAATTAATTGACTGAAGAATTAGCAACAGTGTTTTTAGGTTCATTTTATTGAAGGATAAATTCTTTTTACCTTGATCTATATAAAATATGTTTATCCTAAGTAAAAAAATCTGAGAATTTCACAAAGTTAGCTGCCAACCTTTTGGTTTCACAGTTTTATATTTAGCATTCAGCATAGATTTTTAAAGTTTATCAGTATAATTTTTCAAAGTTATCATATAAGTGGATAAGGCAGGTGGAGAATATCTCAAATCTTTAATATCTTGTGTTCTCTGGTTCTTTCAAAACAACTTGCTCCTTCTCAGCTGTTTCTTTTCCACCTTGGAGTTATGCAGTCTGGATGCACAGATCTGCCTCTCCCAAATTAGACAGCAATTAGCTCAGATTAGACAGCCAAAGGGAAATGTTTCATCTTCCTGACAGGTATTTTGGCATGGGAAAGCTCCTGGCACTTCAAGCATCCACAGAGGATTCTGGTGCATGGAATTGCAATCCTACAATTTTCAGGATTCTGTAATACCTCCTTGAGTTTCTGAGTCAGAAACTGGGTATTTGCACAGGATACCTGAATGCATTTGGGTATGAAATATTCAAAGCAACAAATTTTCACAGAAATAAAGGAATGTTAATTGTATAAAGTGCAAGAGAAAGAAAGATGTGAGTTAAGGAAATTCTTTAGACAGAAACTTGAATTCACTTTCTCACAGACATAGAGGATGTCTAAAAGATCTCAATCCCTTTCTCCTAAACTGATGGGGAATTTGTGCAGCACTGGCCCTCAGGTGTGTTATGTGCTTTAAAGAGGAGCTCAGTGGTGAGGTTCACAAGGTAAATATGGGCTGGGTTTGACAACTGCAGGGAGAAAAGTGCACCAAAATATAAAATAAGAAGGGGATCTGTACAGGGGCCGTGGTTTTGTTGTCCTTTCAGCCCCTCAGAATGCTCAGAGGGCAGAGCCTGGCCCAGGGTAAAAGGGAATTTTGCCCCCTGATTTCCTGGCTGGACACATCCCCATGGACAAGGCACCTCAAGAGGCTCCCCTGTTTGGGTGCTGTTTGTTTTGGGTTTTGAAAGCCAAGTATCTTGGAAACTGCTCCAAATCAAAGTGGGAACATGAAGGCACCTTCCTCAAATAGCGTGGTTTTGTTCTTCAGCTTCCAAAATCATGAAATAACGCAGGAAGCACCACCCCAGGACATTCCTTTCAACAAGGTGTTGGCAGCTGTTAATTCTCTTCCTATTCAAGAGCCTGGTCCAGCTCCTCAAACTTTACTAAAGACATTTTCCCAGGAAAATCCAGTGTTCCCATAGCCAATAAATAGTGTGTAAGCTTTCAGAATGTTTGTTTTCAAATTTGTGTGGAAAGGTTGCTTTTCAGTTATCTCATAACATTTCCCGCTCCAGCAATTCCAACAGAGGGGCCCTTCTCACTCTCCATGCACTGAGGCACCAAATTGAAATGTGGTTTAGTACTTTCTCACACAAATTAGTCCCATTTTCAGTAGGCATGTGATACTTGTCAGAACCATCTCCCAGTGGGATGTTATCTGTGTGAATTTTGTGTAAACGTTGCATGTGCAGTGATGTGCATGGAGAGGACAGAGGTGACCCTTGGCAACGGGGTGTCCCTGGCACGTGGGGAGCACAAGGTCCTTGTAGGAGGTCTAATTGCTTCTAATTGTATTGCCTAATTGGAAATAATGTGTTTATTATTTTATGTGTACTGAAAATATGCTGAAATCTATCTTTATATGTTCCTGACTATCCATTTTTAATTTTCTTTTTAATCCACATTTGTATTTAGATTCAAGTGAGATTTAAGCCAGGCTTACAGTGTTTGTCAGTCTAAGCAGAATTAATCTACACTGTAGTAGTTTTGTCATGGTTTTGTTCAGCCCAACTGCACAGACCCTTGTGACCAAACCTCAGCATTTCTGACAGCATCCCTTTGGAGATGTGCCCTATTATTCCACCCAAATTTATCTTTTATTCATTAGATTCCTGGAACTTTTGCCACTTTTATTCTGTGTTATTTACAGGAAGAAATGTAACAATCTTCACTAACATTTTGCCAATTTAAATGCGTGTGATCAGAGGTAATGAGACCTTCAAGCACAGTGTGAGACACCACAAATCCACCTTGGTTGGGGTTTAATATTCTACTTACAAGCAAGATATGCTGTGGAGAATTAATACTTTGCTACTACTGAATTAAAACCTTGCCCTGTTTTGAATTAACCTTTGATTCCAAACTCCCCCCCCAGTGTAGTGGAGTTTATTTCCTTCAATATTCTGCTCAAGAAGCTCAAATGCCACTGATCCCTTGGCTTCTCTCCCAGGCTCTGGGTGGGTTCAAGGGGCTGAAGTGCTGAGTATTTTTATATAACAAAACAACACCCCCCTCAAACAGCTACAACAGCAAAACAAGCTCAATACCTACAACAAACACTTTCAAACTCTCATCAATTTCTGTTTTCAATGAGATCCAACAGTAATGAATAATTTGTGTCTTCAGTGCAGGATAAATCTTCCTCACAGTGGAGTTTCACACAGCCTGAATTTGTTGCCAGCAAATGCTGTTTAAACTGGCTTGTACCAAGCAGGGATTTGATGTTCTGGAGTAATTCAAATGGTTACCTGCAGCTGTACTGCCAACTACAGTGGTCTCCCAGGCTCTTGGGCTTTTATCTATCAGGGAATGTTGTTGATAATAATTTCTTCAAATAAAGTGGCAGCAGTGAATTCTAGTGAGAAAGAGTCAAGACATTTCTGTATTTCTCAAGAAATAGCTGTTATTTCTCATTTGATTTAAGGGGGTTTTAAAGTTGCTCAGCTTTAACAAGTATTGATGTATAGATAAAATTATTTATTTCACCCAAGTGTGATGTGAAGCACTGAGCTATAGATTCACTGTAGAACTTTTCTTCAAATGTTTGCTCCTTCAGACCAGAGAGGAGCACGTTCAGTGCTGGTTTTACTGCTTGTTTCTGTGTGCTGTGCATGAAGATTTGAGGAGAACAAGGCAGTGCAGGGTCTTACAGGTAAGAGAGGAGGAGGAGGAAGGCCTGGAGGAATTAACAGAACATTTTTTGTTGTTGTCAGTGCTTTATGCGAGGTCATGGCAGCTTTTAGGTTGAAGCTGCAGTGCTGAGGAGCAGAGCTGTGATCTGACCCCTGAATATCAACCTCACTTCTCAGACACAGGGGACAGTCACATACAAATGTGTCCCATTTTCCTGCTATTTCAGTCGAATAATAAAAGAATAGGGGTAGATAGGACTGAACTGAAGCTTTGTGAGAAGAATTTCATATTCTGATTGCTCCCTCCTATCAAAACTCCCATCAGATGTTTCCAGCAGCAGAATTGAGGTGTGGTTTAGGGAGAGCTGGGAGGGATTTCCCTGCTGGCCTCTGGGCAGGACTTTGCCCTCTTTGCATCCATCCTTTGCATACATTTATGTTCTAGTTTAATTATCATTTCTGGACTTGTTGCTGCTCCCTTTTTGAGGGAAACACCAATCCTTTGTCCTGCTGGAACAAAGCAAAGCCAAGCCGATTTACAGCACTTGAGGGTAATTAAATCCTCATTATGGTGCTGACAGTTCCCGGTGATTGGCACCACGTGTCTGTTTTAAATAGGACCCGCAGGGATAATTAATTGTGGCGAGCCCATTAATTTGCCATTTGCTTTGTGTGGCACTTGACAAAAGCATCCAAGAGTGCTGCGTGGGTGAAGGAGGTGTCTCTGCTCTTTGGGACTTCCCAGAGCATCCAGAAAACTCTGAGCTCTGTGTGCTCCCAGGAATTGGCTGCTTTTAAAAATCTTCATCTCGAGCCTTCATTAAAATTGATGTTCTTAAGGCAAAAGTATCTCTGGTGTGTGAAATATTTCAGTCATGAGCGAGAGAACTTTTATTTATGAAGTGGTTTTGTGGATAGGGAAGAACAGTGTAGGAATTGATGTGACTTGCACACTCATTTTGGAAGAGGAACCTTACTCATGTTTAGGTTCACATGTACATAAATAAATCCAAATAGCCATAAAGAGGTGTGGTTGATTAAAACATAAGGAACTTTTTTCATTATTATTTTACAGTGAAAATATAGCAAAATGAAAAAGGTATCCATTTCACTATTATTGTTGCCCAGACATAAATACTGTCTCAGTTTTCATCTTACTATTTTAAAAGGCATTTTATTATTTATTGCCCTATATTATTTATTCCCTTTTTATGATACTATGCCAATTTTTGTCCTGGTTCTCTTGCAATTAATTCCTCTTCTGAGTGATCTATGAACTCAAAGATTTCATTTGGGTTTTGAATGAGAATTTGTAAGGAGGGTGGACTTTATCCTAGATAAAATTCCACATTCCTCTGTCGAACAGCTTAGAAGAACTTGAATTTAAACGATGTATTTCATCACCTCTCTGTGTAATTATGCCTCAGTGATGTTGTTTGCAGGTATCAATTATGTCCTTCCTCTTCTTGATTAAAATAAGCCTGCATTAAAAGCCACCTCTCTTCATTTGGGTGCATTTTGATGACAGAACTTCAGGCACTTTGCAGGTCTTGACTAACTGAGGGTGCTCCATGCTGGATCACTTCTCTCCCAAATTAGCTGCTGGGAGATTTGAAGAATAAAGATTTGAAGAATAAAGATTTGAAGAATAAAGATTTAAAGAATAAAGGCTTGAAGAATAAAGAATTTGAAGAATAAAACCAATTCCTGGATGGGGAGCAAACATGGATGAGGTGGCAGCAATTTTACATTTCAGCAGATAATACTCAAAAAGTTTGTGTTGACTTTCTCCCCCCCATTTTTTTTTTTTGACTGGGAAGATCTGTCTTTATTAATTGGGAAATACGGAGATAAATTTTGGGGTTTGGGGTTATAATTGTGATTTTTTTCACCCTGTTAATTCTGTCATTCCCTAGCTAAAGAGGAAGTTTTAAACACAGATTTTATGAGTGGCTGCATCCCTCAGGAGCAGCAGCTGCAGCTCTGGAGGTGTGAAACGTGGAAAACCTGGGCGTGGTTCAATATTTCCATTTTCCCTCTGTTGGCACCTCCCACTCCATCCATACAGGGATTTCCCTCCATCCTCACCTGCTGCATGACACAGAGCAGATTCCTCCTTTTTTTCATTTTTTACATTTCATTTTATTTCATTTAAATATTTATATGTCATGAAAATATTTTTTTTTTCATATAAATATTCTATATCATTTAACTATTATGTTTTTTTTACTGGCTGGAATTACAGGATTAGACTTTATATTCCTGAATTTATTGCCTGGGACAATAACTGAACCAAATACAAGAGGAAGAATTATTTCATATATTTAACTGTAGTTTGCTTGGTTTAAATTTAATACTTAAACTTTCTACTA
>VZTT01019285.1:0-14380 GCA_013400855.1 Buphagus erythrorhynchus | reverse complement strand
AAACAACAACAACAAAAAAAGCAGAACTACAGAACTTTTCCAGAGATGATTTTTAAGACAAGGTGAAATGGAGTCGGCATGTCTTTCAATAGGCTAAGAGGCCCCTTTTTCCTCCACAAAATGCTCTGATTACTTCTTGTTCCTCTTCAGGAAATGCAGGACAGGATAAAACAGCTGTTATGCATGAATAAGGAAATAGCCCAAGGTGCAACAGGTCAGTCCATAATGTAATACACCTTCTGTGTCAGCTTCAAGGGCCCACTTGAATTTTGGCAGCCATCTGTTACATTGATCAGATTACCTGGTGACAGCAAAATCCAAAGAATGTGCATTTCAGAAGCTTCGATGGGTGAAGAAAGCCTGGCAAGCCAGGGAAGTGACCAGCATCACATCCAGACAGTGTCACAAGGACCAGAGAGCACAGCCTTGCCCAAGAACAGGGTCACCCTCTCCTAGGGGGGTACAGCATTAAATCAATGAATTTACTTTCATGAGTGACAATAAATAAACCAGGGAGGAACAGAAGGTTGTGTGCAGGAAGCATGGTGAGGCTGCAGAGAGTTTACCCCAGTGGGGCTGGGCAAGAGGTGAGAGCCACCACCAAAACGAAGGGGAAGCCATAGGGAGCTCGTCTGGAGCCTGCTGGCTCCTGCTTTTGGGAAGAGCAACACTCCCAGTCACCTCCCCCCTCACCTGCTCAGACACAGCCCCCCTTCAGCTCAATGAGCTGCCCAGCATCTCGGCTAGCCCACACCCAAAACTCACATGACGCTGGCTTCTTCGCATTCTGCACATGCAGAGTCTGGTTTTCCCACATCCCGCCCAAAACCTCCATCAGGTCCTGCTGTCTCTGGGGTGTCTCTGTAAGCTCCTACAGGACTGGACCACCAAAGCCCAGGCCAACAGCGGTTGCATGGTTGCACGTCTCATCCAAGCTTCTGTGCCCTATTGCCTCAGCAGGAGGGCAATGGAACATAGTTTCTATACTTCAAAATAAATCTGGCAAAAAGCAGGCAAACCTAACTTCCTATGTTAGAAAATTTTGGTATCTTTGCCTGTAATCAACATATAACTTTTCAGCAGCATTTGCATTTCGCCTGTGAGAATGGAGCATAAAAGCAATCCAAAGCCCTAACTAAAGGAACCACAGGTTTCTGAGCAAAAACAAATAACTCTCATTCCACTAAACCCCACAGCTACTGCAAATCACTTGATACAATATTTAATACAAATACCAGACTTCAGTCTCTGACTGCGTCAGGATAAAGAATCTACTCTAAAAAATAACCACCACGTATATCTCCCTACACATCAATATTAAGTGAAATAAAATAACAAAAGGAAATCATAATTTCCCAGCCACAACTCTTGTCAGAGTACAGCCTAAGAAAGTTGTCAGACAACATTTGACTAATACTCACATTAATTTCATTGAGCCTACTTAAGACTGCTCTGAGACCATTAATACACCACACCAGAGCTACATGCCAGGACAGAAACAACTAAATTAGATCAAGACTGATACTTTGTAAGAAATTAAAATCTCCGGTGAGTCTAAGAAACACACTACCTCTCCCCACGAATGTATCACATATACAAAGCAGGCACAGCAGGACCAGAGGAGCATTAACTTCAACTTTAAACACCCACTTTCTGTGCTGTCATTTGTGTTGGCATGATACCACCATTCTGTTTGCTCAGTACAACTGCAGTGACCCTGCACACCCTGATGGGCTGTGAGGGGTGGCCAAACTCCAGCAAAGGCCACCAGAGCTTGGTGCCAGCCCTCAACCCCCAGCAAGCATCATTAAAACATACTTGCTTAGTCTCTCTTCAGCTGTGTGTGCACTACAACCAACTCATATTTTGTGGTAAGTTTGCACATACCAAATATGATATTTACAGATTATTTAAGTTTTTACATATCCCTTAGAGCTGAAAAAATTAACACTTTGATTAATTAGCCATTTACTCATATGCAATTATTTTCTAAAATTAATGCATTATTTAAATTTATTCAATAAAATAGCTTCTGGGGTGTTTCTTCTCTGTTTATTATGAGCTCTTAAGATCAAACCATCATTATTTGAACTGTGTGACTTTGATTATAACTGTCAAGGTAAAATACAGGGCACTCTACTTCTCCTTGGATTTGAAAAGTATGGGCGCGTTCCTGCAAACAAGTCAAGTTTGGCACTCAGGACAGGCAACACAACCTTGGCATTTTTTCTCAGCAGACATTCAGCCAAATAAATTCAGACAAATGTTTGTGAAAAGGGAATAGGAAGGGCATGTCTGCACCTTGAGTTAATTATGTTTAAACCGTGACTGAATATGTGCACAGAACACCTTTTCCCTTCTGAGCCCCCTCCCCAACAGCAGCACACTGACAGTAAAAAAAGCACTATATGCACCCTCCGAGAGTTCCCATGACACAGGAACAGTTATTAAAAGGCATCTTGTCCTTTGCTTAATTTATAAGATGCTCTCTTTTCTACATGCCCTAAATAATGACTTGTTAATAGGCAACACCGTTGTACACCATAGTGTACACTGGTATTTCCACTGGGAGGCTGGGACGTGCCCTCCAATAGCACTGGCTCCCGTGCAGGCATTCCCTGACACTCCTGCTCTGACCAGGAGTGACATGTGCAGATACATGCCTTGTCATCAGCACTCAGCACCAAGGGTGAAGCACAAGGGGGAAAACATCAGAGTGCTTTGTGCCAAGGAAGGCTCTCAAAACATGGATGAGCCTTCTCAGTCCAAACCATCTGTTGTCTTTCCAGTGTACATCTAAAAAACTATCAACAAAAGCAGTTAGCTCTGGAGAAGTATTTAATTCCCAGCAATACATCCAAGTACTTTGCTATTGCTTTTTAATTGAGAAACATGCTACCAGGAACATTTAGTGCAAATTTTGAAGTGACCCTGCCTCATCAGCATGAGTCTCCCTGGGAATTTCACTTATTATGGTACAAGTTTATCATGAACAGCAATTAGTTCTTTTTAAACACTGATTTGTCTGCACTACACCTTACCTTAGGACTTAGAAATTGCAACTTTTTAAAAAGTTTTTCCAGATCAATCATAAGACAGAATAACTTTACTTAAAATATACTCATGCACTTAACATACCCTGCCAGCTGATCCCAGCACACACAGAGCACACTGTCATGTGTCTGTCTATACAGTGAGCTGTCTGAACCACACAAGCCCTCCTTTATTTCTGTCTCTCAAGTTCCCCATGGTGTGCAATAAACCTAAATAGTCTTAATTCTGACTGAAACAGACAAATAAATGCACATCCTAAAGGACAAAGCACTTGATGACAGGTAACTAACTCCCACATCAAAAATACATTGGGCACAAGGGATAACAGTCTGATCATTATTTCTTTGCTAATCATTGAAATGAAATCTTCTCAGTGACTAGAAACCAAACTGAGGCTGCTAAAATGCCCTGTATTTAAGTTCACTCAGATATATTCAAGGTCTTTCTCTGTAACACATATGACTTCGAAGTGCTACAGTTAACTCAGAGCAATTGACCCACTGTTTAAATTCAAATAGACAATTTTGATCGTGGTAAACGTAAGTAATACACCACATAAGTTACTTAACTCAGTTGGAACACAGTAAATCAAAGCATAGCTCAATGAACATTTATAGAGCACTGCAAATGCTGTGAAATAAACACTAGAAGCCCCTCCACGCTGGGGAAAAGCAATGCAGGGCATTCCAAAGGGAGCAGGAATTGTCATTACACCCACTGAAAACACTGCACCAGAAAATAACTGACAAGTCCTTGAAAACATGGAGTGTTGCCTTTAAGAGAAGGCCCTTGCAGAGATTCCAATTTTCGCCATATGCCAAGTTACTGTGGAGAACAGCAGTTGAAAACTTTTTTTCTGTAAAACTTAGCCTCTACTGCCACCTGCAGTTTCCACAAAAGGCACTCCCTGATTTAGTGCTTCCCTTTCCAAGCAGAAGCTGCTGCACACCTCTGGGCACCAAACATCTCAAACCAGGCAACAGTAAAGATCATCCTTTCCACAATTAATATATAACTGCTTTATGTTTGTTTAAGTGCAGGTCACATCCTGTTCTCATTCACACACCCAAGACCTATTAAAATACCATCAACCTCAGTTGAGATGTAGCCTAGAGAGACGTGCCAGGTTAAAGCTCTGGATTTGCAGCAGTTGCTGTCCCTTGTGTGAGTGACTTGTGCACATTCATATATGCAAACCCTGATGGCTAACAGCATCTGTGTGCATTTCAGCTTCTTTCTCTGGCCTTACCAATCTGGCATAAATTTTGGCAGGGCTGTCATCTCTTCTGCTGCCCCCTGTTGCTTGCAGTTCTCTTCCAGAGGCAGAAAACGCTGGCCCAAAACCACCTGTTGCAAATACACACATTTTAAAAATTGAGAAGAAGAAATACTTCTTAGGAAGTACACATTAATAAATATGTAAAGAGATCCATCCATTGCTTCAGGGGAGGCAATTTAATATCTAAGTGTGTGTGTGGGCTGCTGTGTGATGCAATTTTCACTGACACACCTGGAAAGCAGTGCCTCAGGGCAGCTCTTTGCGCTGGAGAGCACAAGTGATCCCAGCAGCGGTCAGTACCAGACCTACTACTTCTAACCCCCCCCCCCCACAGCTATGTTTTAGAGATCACTTAAGTATTTCTCTGTGGCAGGTTGACCATGGCTAGCTGCCAAATGCCTGCCCACCCACACTCTAACTCAGCCTCCTCAGCAAAGCAGGGGAGAAAACATGGTGAAAAAGTTGACGGCTTTACCACTGAAACACTGATACAGACAGGGAGATCCCCCACCAACTGCCATCTTAGGCACAAAGAGATACAACTTGGGGGAAACTCACGTTTTTTCTTACCAATTAAATGAGTTTGGGCAGCAAGAAACAAATATAAATTACTCTCTCTTATATAACAAATTGTTATAATCACAACTGAACTAAAACCCTCTCAAGGTGCTTCCAGTATGTGGTTAATAACAAACACAGAGCAAGTCTTCACAAATGTGTTCACACATAAACATCCATTTTATCGTCACTTACTTTGTGTTCTTAAGTAATTTTCTTTCATCTTTTACTCAGCCCTTTCCTTGGTCATTAAGTGGCTTCACTGGAGTTTCTTCAAGGTTTTATGAATTTTCCCACACTTTCTTTTTCCTCTCCCTCCACTGTTCTAGTGGGCTTTGGGCAAACATGATGTTTAGCGTGCTCCGCCACTAAGCTAGTCCCAGAAACTAGAAGGCAAAGATCTCATCCAGAAGAGAGCAGTGAGCACCAGCCTACACACCTCAGCACCAAAGCTTGATAAAACCAGACAGCAGCTTCCCTGGGAGGGAAAGGGGACTGAACACCGTAAACAAGCAAGATTAAAAACACCAGTCCAACTGTCACACGCATCATCCAAAGACAAAGCCACAAACCTGGAACATGGAAGAAACTAGAGTGAGGCAGAGCAGGGGTTTCCTTCTCAAAGTAGTAAACCAGAGCTCAAACTGAAGCACATTTTGAAACTTTCCTTTTTCTCCCCATTCCATCGCACAATCCTTTCACAGCTTTTCACTGCATTTAATGCAATTACGATACAGTGCAAAGCAGAACAAATCCACACTTCAGAAGATTTACTAATTATAATCCCAAAGAGCCGCGGCTTGCCTGTGAAGGTGGCACCACATCCCCTCTTTAGCGGAGGAGAGGCACTGCTGCCAGCACAGCTGGGCTGCCATCCCAACAAGACGGGACCAGCAGCTCAGGGCGGATACAGAGGCCAGACAGGAAGACCCCTTCCACCTAGAGCAATTTATTCCAGACTAGATAAACAGGCTCCTTGGATGGATTTTTAAAATTCAAGGAGAAAAATTGTGGCTGTCTGGGGAGAGTGTATTTCTGTGGGGTTTTTAGCAGAGAAAAACCCTCCAAACAAAAACCATCTAATCCTGCTACACACGCCGACGCATGTGGATTAACATACATGGAAAATCTTAATGTTGTTAACATCTACAACTAATAAACCACCTGAATGCAAACAGCCATCCTTACATCTCAGTGGGGTAATATAAAGGGCCATGGCTCACACTCGGGCTGGGGAGAAGCCCTCCTCTACATTGCTGACAGAGAAGCAGAAATCATCAGGCTGTTTTCTCAAAGCCAGCCAAATCTCCCCTCAGCTGTCCCAAAGCCAGAGGTCACCCTTCTCCCTGCTTTTTTAGCCCTACTTTGATGTGTCCAGATGTGGGCTACAGCACTGGAAGAGGTCTGGAGACCAAAGGGTCCTTTACATCCCTGTTCAAAGTTTCAGGTTTCAGTGAAAGAGTACTTGGGTAATAGGGATTAGGAGTTGTTTCTCTTGCAGTTCCATTAAAAGTCTACTCATTTTAATGCTTTTGCACAAAGCCTTCAAGTTATAGTTCCATATTAATAAGCACAACCAGAAAACCCACCTTTCTGCCTTTTAGCTGTGCTTTCCCCAAACTCACTCAAATTATCTTAAGCTTTTCTGTAACAAATGCAAGACGAAGAGACTATCAACCACTCAAGCAGTAGCCTGAAGACACATAAATACATTAGTTAATGGGCTGTTCACAACCTGCAATGGCCAATTAAATACAGAGAAAACACCATCCCAGTCATAGTACACCACCCCATCTTAATCCCATCAAGACATAGGCAAACAAGCTCACCATACTTGGCTTCTAGCCCTGCCGTTTCCTTAAAAGCCAGGTGAATCTTTTCCAAGCTCCTCTGAACCAAAAAGCTAACATTGTTCAGGGCACAAGCTGATTGATTAACTTTCAAGAGCCCTTAAGTAAAAACTAGATACTTAAGTCAATATTATTTTGCTCTTTGACACGTGTTAGAGACAAGTATAAAAACTGCCTGAAAGGCACATGATAAAACTTCATTTCCATTATCTCTTATTTCATTGTAGCTTATTACTCAAAACCGACAAAGTAAAAAACTCAACTTTTTAATGCCATTTCCAGACCCTCAGAACAGAAATTATTCCTCTACTGACGACTAGGAGCAAAGAACAGGAGCCCAGCATGGCCAGGGGCAAGAGCAAAGTCTGGTCCACCCAAGGGCCACCTCTAGACAATCCTTAAAATGGGATGAAAGGCCTTTTCTCCCCAAACAAGAGATCTTGTCAGGCTGGCACTCACCCGGCACAGCCACACTGCTCCTCACGACTTTATCTAACAGCTCAGATTGATTGTCCTTAACAGGACAGGAAAACTCAATGCAAAATTCCGCCTCAGTGCAGGACAAGAAAATTAAAAACAGTTCACTTTACACAGTACATTCCTAGAATTTATGATAGTCATAAATCTATTACAGAGCGATGTAAGCAGCCAAGAACTGCCAGCTGTTGCCAATCCACACAAGACTTAGACCAGTAGCTTAAAAACACAGCAAGCTGTCAATAGTTATGTATTAATGGGTAAGAATAAGGCAGTTTCTTACTAAGAGCAGACTTACAAAACAGTACAAAACACTTTAAATACCACGTCTATCTTTCATGCTGCATACCATAAAGCCACTATGTGTAATTACATATAATTAGTTGCATGTTTGTAAACGCAATAGCTTAATCATGTTTCATTAACCAGACTGTAATAGGAACATTTGATAGTTAAATCTTGTCTTGCTAAACTAATGAACACCTGCAACACACAATTAGTCTCACCATCAATAAATTAACTTTAACTAAAATCTGCCATTAGTAATTATTTTCCTTCCTTCCTGATAGACCACTAGGATTAACAATAATAGCCAAATCAGATCCTTTGCAATTTGTTAAGACCACAACTGCAGGAGCCCTTCTGCTGATACTCTTACTTTTCTCTGATACATTCTTCAGCAGAGATTACCAGGTGTTGCATAGGTCATTGGTTTTCCTTTGTTTATTTCCAAACTAAATTCTTAGCTGTGTTTGGATGCTTTTTGTTTTGTTCAGGGTTTTTTTGGTTTTGTTTTGTTTTTTTGGTTTGGTTGGGGGTTTTTTTTTGGTGGGTTTTTTGTTTTGTTTTGTTTTGTTGTGTTGTGTTTTTTTTGGTGTAGTTTTTTGTTTGTTTGGGTTTTTGGGGTTTTTTGGAGGGAGGCAGGGCAGAGGGGTATGGCCTCGTAGTTTTTAAGAACTATCAGGTGGGACGTACCAGGTTATCTCCAGGTGATGAGCAGGGAGAACAGATCATTCCCTCACTTTGACCCCCCCAGGCCATGGCTGCTGGTTTATCAGCACAAGTGAAAAGTGTGCACAGGCTGAGGGACTAACTTCACACAGGCACTTGGAGCCACCTGCCTGCCTGTCTCAAGGCACACAGACAGATATAGTAGTGACAGGCCTTGGAAAAGTGACCACTCAGAAAAATAACTGGTACATTTTTCAGAAAATTACAAACCAGCCAATACAAAATACATAGCATTAACTGCAGGGTGTATCTGTAGGTCAAGCACTCCTATTCACTGTCATTATTCTCCATCACTGACATCTGCTATGGAACCAAGAGGTGCCAATCTAAAAGGATAAAAAGGAAATTAATGCAATGCAATGATAGACTGCTGAACTCTCATACCATAGCCTTGAAATCATGGGATCAGGCAGCCTTTAAAAAGGACTAGGCATCTGTACGAACAATACTGTTGTAAGGCTTTTTAAAAATGGTTTGAAGCAGATGCCACAACTCTGGAGCTGCAGCAGAAGGCTCGGAGAGGGAGCTAAGTTGTAACATCGGTGCTGCCAGGCTCCTTGCAGCAACATTGGGAGCTAGCTCTCACTGAGTATTGACACCAGCACTTACAAACCTGACCAATCACCAGATACATAATGGTGAAAAGAAAGAGTGGTTTCTTTCAACCTGGATATAATATATGGAGCAGCTTCATTTTGTGTACAGAGGTTCTAGTTTCCTTAGGTGAGCTAGAAATAGAAACTGCTGTCCCTTTTTTTTCTTTCACACATTGGTATGCAGGAATGAGAATTCAATCAGGCCCTATATCACTGTGGATGGGATAGTAGTGAAAAAAGGTGCAGGGAGGTACAAAATTAGATGAGTGAGGCTGTGACAAAGACATGAGCTGCTGCAAATGCAGAATCCCTTTGAGTTTAAAAAAACCTGTATATTAACCAGTTTTTCCCAGAGCCTTTCAATATAATGTTGGCAGTACTGCTTCCTAGCAGTAGGGGAATTTTCAGCCCAAGTGACCGAAGTTGCTGAAAAAGTTACTTGCAGTCAGCCAGGCTATTCAGCCTTTCTGTTACTAGCATGACAAGGTTGCTATTCCATGCCTAAGCATTGTTTCACACTCTCTTTTCGAAGATGAAAAACCATAAGCTATACACTTTCAAGAGTTTTTGGACACTGTAGGAACCCACCCTGTCAAACTGGACCAGGCAGAGCCATACTGTGCTTCCTAAAGCTATCAAAATTGTTGCACCATCTTTGTCTTCTGTTTTATTCATCCCAATACCACCTGGTTTCCTAAACCAGGAGATTACTCGGGGTGTACCAAGTATAGAAAGGTCTGTCACTGCCCAATATCAAGGGTTAAAAGGAGCCTGACATAATTCAGGATCATAACACACGTATGCAGGAGTGGGAAACAGCTTGATCCCCAAATCTCCTCTGTTACTCTTCAACCACATTCTTTTTCTTTCACAAATATCTGCAGCTACTGTGACCTACTAGTCTTGGTGCAAAGCAAGAGGGCTACTACAAGATCATCCCAGATTTTTGTATGGTTGGCCTGTAGCAGTGCATCTGCCCACTATTTTCACAGATTTAACTCTAATGAAAGGATTACATCTCCCGAAACCATCTCTAGGAAATTTTACATCTCCTGTAGCAGGTGAGACAACAAAAGATAACCTTTCCAGGGACCTGCTGGTAACTCACTGCATGAAAAAAGTTATATCTCTTGCATGCTGCAATGCACGATAGTTATTTGCCCCAAGCAAACTAAAAACTGAATGGGAGAACTAGCTGCTTACAAATAGTAGTGTGAAAAGTTTGCCTCCTCCTTTCTATACTGTTTAGCTGCAAGAGCATTAGTCAACCAAGGAAAGGATTATTTGTACTTCACTCAGATTTAAAAGGATAAAGACTAAATATGACTCTACAGCCTTCACTTCAAGCAATAACTAAGTGCTCCAACAAGGGAACAAACAACTCTGCTGAAACACCAAATGGGATAATGAAAAGGATCACTGAGATGAGCTTGACATGGATATTGGGCAGTGTTGGCTCTCCAGAAAAAGGAACTCAAGCTCTGCCTTTATACCTGAGCTGTTTTTTACCAAGGTGTGGGGGTGTGTATCATTGATGACAAAAGAAAGCTGAGGATATATTTGCCAGCTGGGACATGGCAGATTCAGCTGAACCCCTGTTGCTTCTCCATGGTGAGTCAGGCACCAGGAGGGCTGTGGAATGACAGACTCTGAGACAAAACAAAGTATGAAATGAACTGCAGGAGCAATAGAAACTGGGGCTTAAGCAAACCTAACCAAGAATCAAAGGGTAAATATTGCCTAATGACAGGCAAATGACATTAAAAAGTAGGTGGCATAAATGAATGTTGAAGCTTCACCTCTGCTCAGCAGCCAAGTTAGAAAAAACCCAACCTAGCACACCTAAGGGAAAAGGACAGCAACATTAGAGATGAAACACAGGAAGTGGAAAAGCTGGAATCAGTTCTGACTTCCTTTTTGGACAATCCGTGCAGCCTTTTTTTTTTTTTTTTTAATAACTTTAGATTTGCAGCTAAAACATAAAATCCAGAAAGCAGCAGAATTCTCTCAAATGCTGAAATAAAGACTTCAAATCAGTTTTAAAACAGATTAAGAAAGAAAGGCAATTTCACAACCGAGTGCTAAAACACTGAAGACATTGTTCTAACACAGAAACAGACAAACAGGGCAGATGAAACATTACAATCAAGTTTCTACACACAAATAAAGCATGGGGAAAGAGCAAAAACTGATACTTAAGGATGGAAATTATGACCTAATGCTTATACTTAAGCCATGTGAATTCAGCTCCCTTGTTCTGTTTACAGAGAAAAGGAAAGCAATAAGTAATGGTCCCACAATGAGTAAAGAATTTATTAGGGCATTCCCCCTCTCCCCCATCCCAGTGCTTTGTCTTCATTAAACCCAGGGGAAGAAGAAGGGCTCTACATGAAGAATTTCCAACTCTACAAAGTCAAAGCTTTAAGAGAAGATACATACTCTGAAAAGCTGTTATTTGACCAGAAATGCTGCCTCCTCTGATTATCTGTAACAGACAGTTATGAATGACACACAGTTGTTTTTTTAACTTTAGGACCTTTTAAAATTCAATGCACTGATGACATTACTTCAACTGAATATATTCCTAATAAAGCTGCAAATAATTTCCTTATTTCCAAATTGGAAAAATACTTTTTTCCCCCAAATAGTATCATTTTATACAACAATACCAAAGTGCAGCAGGGATATCTAAAGTAAAATGCTAAATAAGGTGTTAAATTGAACGGAAGTCTTAAGAAGCAAAAAATGGAAGTCAACATTTCTGTCTGTATTTTATTTTTTGTATCTTGGAGATGAAGTATCAAACCAGCTTCCATACTGGCCAAGGCTCATAAAAATAGCTCTAGGTATCATGAGTCATGCCAGGGCTGCTCGGGAGATCCTTAACTTCTTTCAGGACATAGAGCTTTCTGGTCATCAATCCACCAAATTCACAAAGTCACCCCAGGCACAGAATTCATTCATTCCAGGTCAAATAAAGCAGGAATGAGCATGTTCCAAATACAAATTATATTTGTTTCCCATTTTTCACATATTGTTGAGTTAAAAGAAGAGGGAAAATTCCCAGATGCAGTGCAGGAGGGAGAAATGCACTCCCACTACATAGTGGTACCTTTATGATCCTTCTGTTCCAGAGTCTTATCTCTGCTATGGGAATACAACTTTATATCGTTCTATTTCTTATTAAACTTTATTTCCTGTAATAAAAAAACTCAAGCGTACAGTAACAAAACTCAGTCTTAGCCATGTCCCCGCTGACCCAATTATACCTTTGAAGAGGTGTAATAGTTACTATGGTTATAAATGTTAATGCAAGAGAAGACATTAATATTAGTCAGGAAAAAATGTATCCCAACTCAGTTGTAATCCTCATGAAGCAATAAATGATCAGAAGATAAAAGCTGGCAGCACCTTCTGTTGAGTGTCTGTCATCCAGCCTTACTGCTGGAGGTTAAGGAAATGCACGTATGTAAGAAAACAGAACCTTTTTCTGTCAGCACATTAAAGGACCAAAATCAAAACAATACAGGTATTCTTCAAAAACACCTGGGTAAACATCCTGGAAAAAAGCAGTATTCGTAACACAGATGTTAAAATTGGGGGTTTTTTAAATTAAATTGTGTTGGCCATCAAAAGACTTGTAACCTTTGTGATGCATCTACTCCAACATGACTTTATTAAGTGTTAGTCAATCGCTGCTCCCCTCGCGAGAATTTCCAATTGATTATGGGAAATATATTGGATTATACATTGCTACATATATTACACGAGATATAATTAATGTTCAATTCTTTCTCATTCCAGATGTACATGCAGAACTTAGTAACCTTTCTCTGAAGGGTTACTCATCGTCTCCTTTAAATGTACCTCTTCAAGTCCTGGCAGTTTTTCCAATACGGTATTATTTATCTCCTGCTCAGGTTTCTTATGCCAGACATAGTAAGGTCAACAATCCCTACAAGTCTTTGATCTCTTCACAGCATGAGGCATATATTGGAATTTTGAGGCAAAAAACTTGTAGAGAAAATCAGCATATACAGGACATTGTTCCTTTTCACAATCCCAGCTTGACAGAATATATAAGGCATCTAAATTTTAAATTGTACACATCACTTCAATTACAACATTACAGCGTCATCTGAAGCTAGCAATTACAGTTCGTAAGATAAATTAATACCTCACTTCAAGAAACTGTAGAGAAGTACAAACCTCTGAAGTGTGCTTTTGTTAAGTCATTAAATTAATGCACATATTTGTCAGCTGTTTTCTCACAAGCTTTGATCAACTCATTCCATCTTTTCCATTTGCCTCCACGTAAAAACTGTTGAGTGTGCTACAAACAGCATTATACATGAGTCTGCAAACGTTTCACAGATCTGGGGCAGGACTCTGCCCTTCAGCTTCTCAATGCAGGCTTCATTTTCCACACAGGCATCCTCATACTCAAGTATTTCCTTCTGACTGGTTTGCCTGTCAGACAGAGGAGAAATAATTACTGAGCAACGTTTTACATGTCATGTTTTTCTTGTCCTATTTTATAGCCTGATATTAAATGTGAAAAGCAGAATTCATTGATTCTTTAAGAAATTAGAAGTAAAATGGTATTTGAAGAAGCTCAGGGTTTTTTTTTTTTCCATTTCAGCTGAATGCAGCTCTGTATTAGACATAAAGAGAGCAGAATAGTGTGTGTAATATGATTAAACTGATTAAGTATAATAATTACCAGATAATTAACAAGATAGCATATCAAGAAAAAACATAAGAAAACCACATATTCTTTTATTTCTACGCTAAGCCTCCTTAATTCTAAGCTAACAGTTCCTTTCTTATAGAAATCTTCTCCTTATTCCTCCCTTTTAAAACAAATTCTTCTGGGAAACCATTCCCAAACTTACAGGATATGCTTCACTTTTTCTATTCTCTTACCTGTTGAATCAAACAAAAATTTAATTTCCACTTCAGAAGTTGAATTTAGTGCCTATCAACAACAGGAAAACACTTTAAATGGCTTAAACACACCTGCCAATAGTCCGCTGATTCCAAGCACCACGAATGGTACACAGGGACTAAGAGACTTCTAAAATTCAAAACACATAGCAAAAGCACGACATTCTTTCCTGCTCTTAAAATACACAAACGGTAGTCAAAAGCAAAATACTACAACTTGTCACTCCACAAGTTCCTGCTATTTCCCATATACTGGTAGAGCAAAGAATATTAGACTATTTCAAAAACAAATAAAATACTATATGTTTTTAAAAGTCTTGTTTGTTAAATCTGAAATTGAGTGAAAATTATTTAAGTTTTTAACTCAACTTTTTAAAAAGGAATACAGGCATATGTTGTACCAAAATCAACAAAGTGGTTTTGAGAGAAATTTAAGGAATTGGAGTTAAATAAAAAACTCCAAAATAATCTTACCATAGATGGAACAAATGGAGCCAAAATGCCAAAATCTGCAAGACATGGGGCAGACACCCAGGCCAGCATTTCTGTTTGGAACAAAGGATGAAAGGTTTGTACTTTCAGAATACACAAAAGCTGAACCATGCATG
>VZTT01019283.1:0-10076 GCA_013400855.1 Buphagus erythrorhynchus | reverse complement strand
TCTCCCAGTTGGAGTTACTGTTCTGAAGCTAAGAAAAAATACCTTTTAGAGATCATTAAAAGCTTGCATGCAAATGAGTGAATCTGTTTCTCTCTGTGTTTACTGTGACAGGGTTTTCTTGCTAATGTCAAGGTCAGGCAGGATGGAACATCTGTGGGCAGTGTGCGTTCCCTTGGCTGTGACAGTCAGGCCTGGCCAAGCTGCCCTTGAGGCAAATTACATTCTCACCCTCACCTTTATATTGTTCATCTGCCACCTTTTGTAGCGTTAAACATTGCAGAGATGAAGGCTGAAGTTCTTAGGAAGCAAAAGCTTGTTTTAGTGAGAATTACACCAGATGCCTTGCAGGATCAGAGAAATGCACAGGTGCATGCGAGTATTTGCTCAGCTCAGGGTTGTTTTCCTTCATTGTCCAAGCAGGACAGGGACAAAATAAAACACGGGGGAGGTGATTCTGCATCTGTTTATGGTGGCAAGCTGGGCTGAGGAGCCCCAGGTCCGAGCAGGACAGGACGAGCTGAGGCCGCCCTGAGGCCTCGCCCGGCCCGGCCGCGCCGCCGCTGCCCCCCCGGAACCGTCGTGAGGCGGAACCTTCGTGCCTCGGCGCGCGGGCGGCGCCGGGACGGAGCGGCGCGGCAGCGATGGCGGCGGGGCGGCAGCGGGGCTCGGCCGTGCTGGAGCTGCCCCGCACTCCGCGCTTGGTGTGCGTGGAGTACCCGGGGCTCGTCCGCGATGTCGGGGCCATGCTGCGGACGCTGGGAGGAGAGCAGGGGGTGTCGCGGGTGAGTGGGCCCGGGGGAGGGGGGGGGCGAGGCTCGCCCCGGCCCTGGGTAAGGGGATGGGGCCGGGGCCGGGGCCGGGGCCGCCCCCACGTGGGACCCTCTGTGTGAGTTGTCCCAGCCCAGCACGTCCCCACGCAGGGCCCATGGGTGATTTGGGGGTGATGCCGCTTCCGTGCTGTCCCCGAGCAGGGATTCAGGCAGTGTGCGGTAAAATCATGGAATCATAGAATGGTTTGGGTTGAAAGGGACCATAAAGTTCGTTCAATTCCACCCTCTTGCCATAAGCAGGGACACCTTCCACTAGACCAGCTTGCTCCAAACCGTCCTTGGACATTTCCAGGGATGGGGCAGCCACAGCTTCTCTGGGCAACCTGTGCCAGGGCCTCCCGACGCTCACAGGGAAGAATTTCTTCCTCATATCCAGGATACTGTATTTTTAATTTATTTCTTCCTGATACCCAGGATGGAGTGGCTGCACATGCCTGTGATGTGCTGCAGGTGTTGGTGGGGCAGGAAGGATCCCCCTGGGGCTGTGTGAGGGGAACAGCCGGTGCCTTTGGGGCTGGGGGCTGGCACAGGAGTGCAGGGCTGTGTGGGTGGGATGCTGACAAGGGCTGTGCCCTCCTTGCTGACAGATCTACGCCGACCCTGCCAAAAGGCTGGAGCTGTATTTCCGCCCCAAGGACCCTTATTGCCACCCAGTGTGTGCCAACCGCTTCCCCACCTCCACCATGCTGCTCAGGGTCAGGAGGAGGAGCAAGAAGAAGCAGCAGTTGGACGCCGAGGAACAAATCCAGCCAGAAGTCCAGTTTGAAATGGAGATTCTTGGGATTGTCACCACTGTTTACAAATTTCAAGGTAACCCTTGGGATTGTGTGCACGTGGCTTAGGGATGAGTGTGTTTGATGGGAAAGGGAAGTGCTTCCCCCTACTGGAAGGAAAATCAAGTGTCCTGTTGTTACAGCCTCCTTGCTGGATAAACCTTTGCATAAACTTGTCAGACTCCTGCTACTGAAAGTTAAGTGTGAGAAATATTGTCGAATTCACAACAAACCTCGGAGTGTTTTAACTTTTGTTTCTTACAGGAATGTCTGACTTCCAATACCTGGCAATGCACTCTGGCCCTGATGGCAAACAAACCTCCATGTATGACAAAGTCCTGATGCTCCAACCAGAGAAGGAAGAATTTTTCAATAGGGACTTACCTCTTTACATCCCACCACCCATTTTCTCACGTCTGGACACTCCTGTGGACTATTTTTATCGCCCAGATATACAGCACAGGTCAGTGCCTTTTCTCATAATACATCTTTCATGTATTTCACCCTTTTAATTTGCTGCCTTGTGCTGTTTTATCCCTCTTGATTTGGCACAACAGAGGCAAAAAACAGCCAGAAACTGCCTGGCAGTGGCAACCTCGGCAAAATTCCACTTGAGGATTTGCCAGGTGAGGGGAAGTAGGGATGAGGTGAAGATGATGCCTCTCCCAACTCACCTTACACAGTATGAGATGCAGGACACAGCTCCTACCTGCTTCCAGAGGGCTGGAGCCGAGGGCAGGGTTTCCAAGGATTGATGCCATGTGTTCCTGTGTCCTTCTGGCCACAATTGGCTTTGCCAGAAGAACAACCTGGGAGATCTCCCACAAGAAACAGCTTTCATTTTCTCATTGTTGGCCTTCACTGGCACTTTTTAAAGAAAAAGAAATTTCCAGATTGAGTTGGTAGCTGCAGTTCCCTCTTGCTTTGCCCCTGACCCACGGAGTAGCTGCAGTAGCTCCAGGAGAGCAAATGCAGAGGGAGAAGCCTTTCCAACACATTTCATACAGATCAGTCCCAAGTGCTAGAGGGTTTTTTGCCACCCAGGGCAGATCTCCTCTGTCAGTGTGCAAATGGATGTAGTTTTGAAGCTTTGGGGTTTATATAAATATAAATTTTCTTTCTTCAGAGGTGCCATGAGAGTCTTTTATGGTACCAGTGTGTGATCAAGGGAGATTGGGCCAAAGTTAAACCAACCCATTGCTCACTTGGCTGAGTCCTTTTGTCTGTCCCTGTTCCTTAGGGAGGGATACAACAATCCCCAGGTGTCTGGGGAGAACCTGATTGGCCTCAGCAGGGCCCGCCGCCCACACAATGCCATCTTTGTCAACTTTGATGATGAAGAAATCCCAACTAAACCACTGGATGCTGCTGTACAGAACTGGAAGAAAGTGTGCACCAATCCTGTGGATAAAAAGGTGGAGGAAGAGCTGAGAAAGGTGTGTGCCTTACTCCTGATCTGAGCACTGTCCTGCAGCAAGCTGGGGAGTAAAAACTACATTTTTTCCCCAGAAATTCTTGGTGATTGTAAGTGACTGATACAAGTGTGAGTAGATGCTACTGACACTGCTGTGTTCATTTCAGTTCTGCAAGTCAAGCTTTGAATCTGTGGCCAATTCACTTTAAGCCCCTTTTTGTGCCACGACTTCTCACATCACCATCCAGTAGCTCATATTGAGGGCCAAAGGCCCTGATACAGACCTGAGTCCACTTGGAAAGCTGCTCTGCCTTTGCTAAGGCCATCCCCCTGTTCTGTGGTTGTCTCTGTGTTATTTCAGCTCTTTGAAGCACGTCCTGTGTGGTCTCGCAATGCAGTGAAAGCCAATATCAGTGTCCATCCAGACAAGCTGAAGGTGCTGCTGCCATATTTGGCCTATTACATGGTGAGTGGTATATCTGTGAGCAAGGGAGCATCACCTGGCTCTTCCTGGTCCTTTACCACTTCTGAGGTCCTTAAATTAAGTACCTGAGCTTAATTGAATGTAAAGAGACAGAGGGAAGAAAATGCTTTAGAACCAAAGTTGAAGCCAAGGAGGATTCAGTGACTGTTTGCTCCATAGGTTCCAATCACCTCTGCAGGTCAGGCAGACACTCCAGGTGACTGTTCACCTTGGCTATGACCTTACACAGGTTGGTTTGTAAAAGCACACAAATATTTGTGCTTTGATGCTTTGATTGCCAAGTTTCAGTATATAAATATTGGCATAGCAAATGAGCAAAGAGCTGGTAAAATAAATATCTTTGGGCAATGAGGGAAAATGTTAGAACTTTCCAAGGACCTCTGTGCTGAAGGAAAGTGCAACACTGTGGTGCTTTTTTGTAACCATCTTTCCTGGTGTGTTTGTGCAGTTAACAGGTCCTTGGAGGAGCTTGTGGGTTAGGTTTGGGTATGACCCCAGAAAACAGCCTGAAGCAAAGATTTATCAAGTGCTGGACTTCCGAATTCGCTGTGGAATGAAATATGGTAAAAGGGCCCAACCCCCAGAGCTGCTCTCTCTGCTTTCTGGTTAATCCTGGTAGTATTTGTCTTTTTATGTGTTTTTCAAACTCTTGCCATATTTCTGCTCTGATGAACATGTCACCTTTTGAGCTCCTTGCTTACTGTAGTTCTTTCTAAAACTCCTGTAATACTTTCTTTCATAGTATGCAATTGGTCTTTCCTCATTTGGCACATTCTAAATGCTGACTTTCCTCCTCCATGTGTTCCAAGCCTGAGTGGGTGTAGCAGAGCATCCTCCTCCTCACTCAGGGGAGGCATCAAGCAGGAATTCTGGTGCTCACATAGCAGCTTTTCCTCAGGGACCTCAGCATTTCCTGCAGGATGCTAGGTCTCAGACCTTGGATGTGAGGTTCCCTGCTCTGATTTTGCAAAGGACAAGTTGAGGAAAAGGAGTTTCTGATACCATCTATAAGTCCATGACAGTGCTGGCATCCACTCATTGACATCAGATCGCATTTCCAAATTAAAACGTTTTTGTTGATCTCTTCTCCCCATCCTGCTAAAGCCAGCATATCCCAAAGACCAGCCTGCCCTTCCCACACCAGTCCAGCCCTTGTGTTCCTGAGCTGGGGATATGGTGCAGAGTGCTTGCCCTCAGTTCATGACTGGATTTTGGTTTTCACCTCTAGGTTATGCTGCTACTGACATGCCTGTGAAAGCAAAACGCAGCACGTACAACTACAGCCTGCCCATCACTGTCAAGAAACAAGGTATGCTGGGCCAGAAGGGCTGCCTGGCTCTTCTGCTTCTCTGTTTGCCCCATCCTAGTCACAGGTGGTGAAGGGTCTTCCCGTGTTCTAGCTGAGCTAAAACTGGAGCTTGTTTTCTGGTTATAAGATTGCTGCTGTTAAGCCAGAGAAAAATCTCCTGCTGGGAAGTGTTGTGGGAGTCTGGCTGAGCCACAATATCTGTTACCAGGCAGGAGTTCTGCAAGCCACACTAGGGATTTAGAGTTCACTGAGGTGCAGAGAATGGGAGAGTTCCCTTTTCTATGTCAAAGGATAATAGAAAAGGTTAAAATTACAAACAAACAGGCTCTGGAAAAAGCTGCCCAAGTCAGCACCTTTCCTAGGACTGTCCAGTAATATCTCTAAAGAATGAACAAAGCACATGCTGTGTTGCTGGTTAGTCTGGTTTTGTTGAATCAACAGAGAGAAGTGACAATCCAATATGAAAGATGTTCCTAATTAAGACTCTTCCTTTCAGGAAGTCACACAGTCAGTGTCCACGACCTGAAACAGGGGCTGGGTTCAGCTGGCACATCTGGGGCAAAAAAGTCCCCCTCCAGCAGGTATAAGCTGAAGGTAAGCATGACTTTTTATACCAAAATCTTGATATATCTCAGTGGAGATGTTTGCCAGTTTATCAGTCATCAAGGATCAGCTGTGAGTGAGTTGATGTGCTCAGGTTTGCCTGGGAAGCTCCTAGTTGGAGATGACACTATGGAATATCACCTGAGTGTATTTTGTTACATGCTGCAAGGTGGGATTGGTGCTTTCCACTCTACTCTTAGATGTGAGGAGCATTTTGCTTCAATTGGTAAAATTGGAACTTCAGGGGCAGCAAAGTACAAAAAAATCACTATGTCTTTATCAGGTCATGCTGCAAAATCCAACTGGGTGGAATAAATAAATGAGTCTTACTCTTCCTTTTTTTGCTAGAATGAAGCCCATGATGCACTGCTTGGCAGTGACAGCTGCAGACAGAGCTGCAGGTTGGAGAGGTGAAGTTCTCTGCACAGCAGTGCTGGTGTGACTGTGGCTGCAGGGACATTTTGGGGCATTCCTCATTCAGCTTTATGTTCTGCCATGTACAGATCTATGCCATAAAACTGGTTTCTCTTGGAAGTACCTTGTTCTTGAATCAGCCCATTGGAAGTACTTTCAGTTATGCTAGAGNTCAGCTTTATGTTCTGCCATGTACAGATCTATGCCATAAAACTGGTTTCTCTTGGAAGTACCTTGTTCTTGAATCAGCCCATTGGAAGTACTTTCAGTTATGCTAGAGTTGTTGTTACACCATAAAATGCACATGAATCCTTTCCTTCTTTCCTCCTCTTAGGAATCCGTCTACATTTTCCGAGAAGGAGCCTTACCCCCTTACCGACAGATGTTCTACCAGCTCTGTGACTTAAACGTGGAAAGGTACTGCAGCTGAGTCTTAGAGACAGATTTCAGTTGTTTATACCCTGTCCATTCACCCCTCTCCCCCTGAGCAGGAACATCAGAGGTATTTAGTTGCTCAATAATAACAGAACAGTCTTTCACACATGACCTTCCTTTCCCATCTCCAATTACCTGGATAACCAACTGTGCTATTCCAGCTCAGTGAAGTGAAATGGAAGTAAACCAGTGTGTCTCATTTGAAACTCACTTCTGAGTGCAGAAGATGAACATTTCCTTCCCTTTTGCTGCTCTTCAGCCTGCAGAAGATCATCCATCGGAATGACGGCACGGAGTCGGAATGCACAGAGCGGGACGGGTGGTGCCTTGCCAAGACCAGTGATGACCTGAGGGACAGCATGTCCCTGATGATAAAGCAGATCATCAGATCCACCAGACCTGGTAAGGATGCTTTGAACACGAGGATGTTGTAGTTGGCACTGAGGCAGAAGTGTTCCTGCATCCTCTCTGTGTTCTTTGGGATGTAGCTCATTCCAGTGTGGGAGCTGAGGCTGCTGGCCTGCACTGGGAATGTGGGTTGGCATTAGGGATTGCTGGGAGTTAAGGTTTTCTATTTCATCTTCCCAGTATCAGCCCTTCATCTTTTAAATGTGTTTTGCACAGTGATAATCAAGATCTTAATTCTGACTGATTTATCTGTTGGTGGCATTTTACTTTTTACTGATATCATTGATTGACCAAGAAGTGAGGAAATGATTTCTTTGTGGTGCTGGGCCACAGCAATAATATCCCAGTGAATTGGGTCAGAATGAGGCAGGAGAGGAGGCACAGCACTGCAGCACTGCTGCTGTTCTGCTCTCCTTCCTGGAGTGTGGAGACAGATTGCTCTGGGCTTGATCAGATTCTATTAAGATGTGCAATATTAGCTGTGCCCCTGAGGCTGCTGCCTTCCTCTCACATGTTCTGTGAACTCAACTTCAAATGCCTCCAGGTTGCACTGAGAGAGGCATCAGTGTCTTTCTTTCTTCCCAATTTAAGCTCTTTTCTCAAATACAACAAGCAGTGAAGATGGCAAAGAACAGCTGGCATATGAGTCTGGAGAGGATGAGGATGATGAAGAGGAGGAGGAAGAAGACTTCAAGCCTTCTGATGGGAGTGAAAATGAAATGGAGACAGAAATTCTGGACTATGTGTGAACTCAGCAGTGTGGCTGCTGTGGACAGAAATGTCTCTGCTCTTGCTCCTTGAGAGCCAAGGGTTTGGCATCAGGATCTGGTTGTACTAAGCTGATGATGTTCTCTCTGCACTAACTGCTGGTGGGCAGCATTCTGGATGTTTGGGAGCCACTGCCTGCATTTTCAGAATTGCTGGCTGAGAAACCCTCCAGCAAGCTCAGCAAACTCCCAAGAGCCAGGCCAGAATCCAAACCAGCTGGTAACACACCAGAATATGGGAGAAGCTGCATTCCCAAACCCCCTGTGTGGGAGTGCACTCTCTCCAGGTTGGTGGCCATGTGGAAAATAGAAAAGGTGCCTGAGGAGATGCTGGGAGAAGGAGGAGTCCAGTGCTCCTGGAGTCTCTGAAGCAGGTTCTGCCCTTCTGCTTGTCCAGAGGGAATGAAAATACTGTGCCCTGCCTTCAGCACTGAGCCTTGCTGGTCCTCTTGGAAATAAAACCAGCAGGAAAATACACTTTCTGTCAGTGAATAATTCCCTTCCTGGGATGTAGTGTGTGTTGTCTCATTACCTGATGCACTTCTCAGATCTGTTTTGACTTCCCCAGCTGGCAGTTAACAAGGACTGAAGGCAGAGGGACAGAGCTTCAGGTGCACAGAGGTTGGCCACTGCCAGCTGCATTGTTCCCACCAAAAAAAAGTCCCAAAATTTAAAGGGCTACTGACGTTTTCTGCATCTTGTGCATTCCCCAGTGTGTTCTGAGCACACACCTGAAAGCCAAGCTTTCTTTTTTAAAAGGAGTAAAACCTCTACTGAGTCCTTTTGGGCTGTTACAGTTGCTTTTAAAGCTGTTACTTGTAACAAAAGTAGTAAACCCAACAAATTCAAAGCTGAAAATGCAACAGTTTCAATTCACAGGTTCAAATGAATGAGGTTCATTTCAAAATTGAGCCTGGTCCCTCACCCTAAAAGCCTTTTTTTCAAAACAAAGTTAAACCCCTCAGAGTGAACATAAAGTATGAACTTTCCCACAGTCAGGTCCATCCCTCTTTCTCCAGGAAGATACTGGCATTTTGGGGAGGGAGGACAGGACAAGCCCTGCCTTGGGGCAGAGACATTTGAGCATCAGTATTTTATTGCAAAGACTAATTACATTGCTGTGTACAAGTCACACCGGGCAGTGTGCTCCTTCATTGAAGTGGTACAAAATACATACGGTACAGCCAGTCAGTCCCAGGGTGGGCAGGCACGGAGCAGAGGGAACACCCAGCACCCTCCCAGGGGTGCTGGTGCCCAGGGGAAGGGGCTTTGGGGCAGGGGGGAGGCAGGAGGCTGCCCCTGCGTCAGGGAGCCAGGAGCTCCCATCATGTGCATCATGGGCAGCGGGGCTGGAGGAGCTCCGTGCCAGCCACGCTCACACCCAAGCAGCCTCTTCCCCACCAAGCCCAGCCCCTGCCACCAGCCCCAGCCCCTGGAGTGTGGTCCTTGTCCTGGAGCCAGGGAAGGCACCACGACCACCTGGGAACTCAGATGAATGGGAAACAGAAAAGATCTGCTGGAATGAAGCGCTTAAAAAAGAGATGGAGGCAGGAGCAACAGAAGGTCCCCCTTTGGTTAGTGTTTCCTACAATGATTAAAACAAGCATTGCTGCCCCTGCTCGAGCAATTAGTGGTAGAGAATTTGGGAGGGGGAGGCTGGCAGGGTCTGCACCCCATGAGCACAGCAGAGCAATGCTGCTGCTGCTGCCAGCATCCCTCCCAGCAGCCTTAAATACCAGGGGGAGCAGAGGACAGGGACTGGGCTGCAGGGCAGGGGGAGGCTGGATTAGTAAAATGTACAAGTTTGCCTCTTCTATTTACAACCAATAAATACTGAAAAGAAAAAAAAAATCAGTAAACTTTTTTGTTTTATACAAAAAAAAAGTCTCATTGCTGCTTCTCCCATGGTCAGTGTTTGAACAAGTCCGGTTAAAGCCCAAGGTGAGTGGCACTTTCTGTGGGTCAGGCAGTGGCAGCTGGGGCACCCTGAGCTCTCCAGCCCCTTTGCATGCCCACACAGACCCAAAGTCTCTATTTACACAGTTTCAGACAGAACTTTGCTCTCCTCCTCCTCCTCAAGCTGGCAGCGCTGGGGGCATGGCCCAAAGCTCCCCCTCAGCAGAAGAGACACTGGCATTTGATCTTTGGTGCAAGTTTGAATGTGGGCCTGCCCAGTCCAGCTGGAGGATGCACTGGATCGGGAGAGGAGCGAGACCATGAAGCTTCCAGCTGGGGAGAGCATGAGGCACCCACTCCATCATGGCATGGCCACAGCCTCCTCCACGGGGCTCAGCAATGGTGCAGGGCTGCATCCTTCCAGCTCACCTCCCAGCCCAGGGCATCTGTGGCTGCTCCCAGGGGAAGGACAGGCAGAGCTGTGCGGTGGTGGCAACGCCAGTGATCCCAGGGAGGCCAGACGTGGAGGTAACGCCAGGGAAGCTGGGAAGGAGGCTTGGCGGCCCCTTCCAGGGTGGTGGTGGTGGCTTCTGCTCTGCTCTGTCACACAGCCCCTCCGCGAGTCACCGCTCCCTGGCTCGCACAGACACAAGGCACCTACGGCAGAGGCGGGCTCCAGCTCTGGGCTGGCCGGGCTGGACAAGTGTCGCACCGTGGAAGGTTAAAAAAACAAAAAACAAAAC
>VZTT01019282.1:45694-80259 GCA_013400855.1 Buphagus erythrorhynchus | reverse complement strand
AAAATACTGAGGAAATCCACCAGCATTGCTAATGACATGTAAAGGGACAAATATTCTTGCTTCCTGAACACAGAGGTAATAGTTTAGCTGTACTTTTACATTTCTACCGTAATAATATATGTGAAAGATGAGAGCACACCAAAAAAAATTGAGAAAAATAGCGGTATTATGTAAATGTCTGCTAAAATGGATGAATCTGGAATATCTGCAGAGTACAGTAATTCTGTTATTTAGTGATTACTTCAGAAAGAGCACATTCAGAAATGAAATTCAATTGGCATAACTAAAATGGGCTCATTTTATGCAAAATGTTTACTACTGTTCTTTTTATTCTTAAGTAGATCATTGAACCAAAATCCTCGATTTTTTCCACTGGGCATTTTGGACCTGATTATGCAGAGGAGAGGGGCAGGCTTCATCCTGTGAAACCAGTAAAAAATTTGGATTATAGGAGTATTAGCCATTAGAGCAATTAATATAATTTTTAAATGGTCATGAATCTTACTTACACTAATTCTTGACCACAGAGATTCAAAACATTTTTCAGGTGTCTCAATGTTTGATGTGTATCAAATACATCCACATTTCCTTTGAAGAACTATCATAGCTGACAATAACAACTGGCTGACCCCTTGCAAGTAAAACTGATAAAGCAATAAAGATCAGATATCATATATCCTGCAGAGACAAATATTGGTCTACTAGAGAAAGTGGAAGTGTGCTAGAAATCATTCAACGTGTTTCAAATGTTAAGGAGAAGAAAAAATTGTCGAAGGGTTGATTGGAAATTCAGTACAGAAGCCATGCCAGCATCAAATAAAAGTGCTGTACTTATAGGAACAGCCACAAAAAAACAGTGTTTGCATCCTTAATAGAATGGATTTAGCAACATGCAAAGAAGTAATTCCAAATGATTAAGGAATAGTTTGCTTGTGAGAATAAAAAATTGTATCAGTGTTACGGGAACATTTCTCATAGCCTGCAGAATCCTATTGTTGAATTTAAAAGATGGTTGAAAATCTCTGGGTTTTTAGTGCCAGGTAGCCTCAGCATTCCCAAGCAGAGGCAGTAGCTGTCTGAAGAGCAAGACTGCCCTGCTTTGTCTGCCTCAGTTTTGTATGTATGCTCCCTGCTGCTCTGTAGATGTTAATTCTTAGCCCATATGGACAAAGATGACATGTTATTAAGTAAAATAAATCTTCCCCTATAACCATCAGCCCTACCTTTTTCCTGAAAAGGACTGACAATTTTATCTTAAATAAATCCCTAAAAAGGCTCTGTGAAATGATTAGAATTTGTCTGTTTACAATGATGCCAAAAGATGAGCAGTTTTATACTCTGATCAATCATTTATACACTAGTGAGCAGCTGACATTCAAGCCTGTGTCTGGTCATCTATCAAGCAGTTCTCACAAAGGTTAGAGGCACTAGAGTTGTACTGAGACACAAATACAGGTATAAAAATGTTATAAAAATGCTAAGTATGGAAGATTACAGCATGAACCGATAGGATTTCATACTTTGGAGTAATTTCTGTGTAAAATCCCGGTCTCAAACAATTTGCCAAGGTGCCACCTTATTCCCTAAGTCCAACTGGAGCTCATCCATTGCCTTTTAGTGCAGTTGATATGGTTGCAGATATATACAGAGTATGTGCTCACCCAACAGAGTCTCAAAAAACCTCTGTAGACAAGCTGACACTGACCTTTGTTCTCTGTACTGTGGAAACTGTTGTTGAAAGAACAGCCTGGCAACCTCTGAGGAAGCTGGAGCTGCATGCAAAGAGGAAGTGCAAAGGCCACTTCTTGATTCTCTGGCTCTCACAGGGTGTCTACTTTGGAAGGGAGCCCGTTTTTAGGCACAGGCTAGATCTGACTTAGTGACGAAATACGGAGAGAAGTCTAGGAAGGGAAGTTCATGGTGCTGTGAGGTCCAGTAGGAAAACAGGAACCAGCAGTCTGAGTCTGGGTCTGGTTGGTTCATCTGAAAGGGTTAGCAGCATCTTCATATTTCCTTTTCCTCCCAAATCCTCACTTCATGCCTATGGCTGTGAGCACACATGCTTCAGTTTCTGTGCTTATCACTCCCTGGAGTGCCCTCTGTGAGTGCTCCCTCAAGCCCTGAATGCAGGGATTCTGGAACACACCAGAGTGGGCACAGTTCCTTGGAGCACCAGCACAGTTCCCTTGGCAGGGAAATGGGTGAGCACTGCAAGGGATCCTGGTGGCAGGTGACATCAGTCCCACCATGGCACACTGTGTGCTATTTAGATTATTTTTTAATATTCTGGAGCTACACCTAAAACCCATCAGGTTGGTTCAGCAGCATCTGTCCTCACTCCAGCTGCATTGCATTCTGTCCTATTATTCTTCAGACTGTTCTCTAAAGCTCTGCATAGCATTGAAATCACAGTTATCAGCCTCTGTTTGTCTAGACCTATAGTTAGGTTGCCTTCTGATGTAAATTAAGGTCTCCATCGAAAAAGTTGCAGAGAAAGAAAGTAAATTTCTTTCAAACTAGACATTTTAAAAATAATATTAAACATTCATTTTTCTTCTCCTGTCAGATTTCCTGGGCTGTGCCTCAGTTCCACCTTGGTTCTCCTTTATTCCCTTTTTTCACTGTCTTTGTCCCCTCTCTTTTCATAGAGCATGTCTTTATATATCATTTGCTTAGCAAATATCTTTATTTCAATTTTATTTAAGATCTTCAACTTTCATAATCCCAGGACATGGAATTTTCTCAATTTATATTTTCATGTTTAAAGGGGAGAATAAAAAGAGATTGTATCATAATTTAAGCAGATTAAAACCAGAAGTTAAAGGGATTTTTTTAAAGTATGTCTAATATTGTTTTACCAGTAAAAGTGTTAAAAATAATATTATTGTTCTTAGCCTGCTTTAGGGGGTGAATGTTACCATATAAAAAGTGTATATGGGCTATTTTAGCTGTAGTCCACTGCATTGACTAATTCCATTTTTTTAACAGGAAAAGAATGCAGCAATTCATCACTTGTCCAGTCTAGTTAACGTTTTGTGCCTTTTTATAAGAGTGGAATTTATGAACTGGATAGCTTTGACAGTTTGAGGTAGTTGGTACTTTTCATTTTTGGATCATTGACTCAAGTACAGCAGAAATTTGACAAAAATTGACTGAAAACTGAATCTGGAGAATGACTGATTGCTGAAGTATGTAAGAAAAGGTTTTTTCTGCACAACTGATAGAAGACTAATGCAATAACAACAACAACAAAAAAATACATGTATCTTAACCCTGTGCTAGCAAACATTCTAACTGGGGAGATTAAGAAATGCAGAACATGTGTAGCTCTGGATGACTTCATCCTTGATCTGCTACCTTTAGCTGTCTACTACCTACAGCCAGAAAGGGAATGTGCCTGGACATCCTCTCAGGTCTCTGAACACCAGGTTGTCAGTATTGGGTATGATGCACTCAGAAAGGGAGGTCTCTTCTGAACAATGTCCATGCTCCTGACAGGACTGTCCTTGAAGGCTGGGCACGTGATGGACATGGGTGCCATGTAAATATGTCAGCAGAGAGCTGCTGCATTTTGGGCAGGGCTTTGTGGGAGAGCCAAAGGTCAGCTCTCCTGGGCATGTGACTACCTTGAAAGGTACAGCAGTCTCTTGGCATTCCCACTCCACCTTGCCATTGAATGCTATTGAATTAGTCAAGTGAACTGACCTAGTACACAACATTTCTTTTTCCAAGTTTCCAAGAAATTTAGTCTCCAGTAGTTATGATTTTCCTTTGTCTGCCATTTTCTAGTGACAGAAGGACTATTTCAACAGCAATCAATATATTCAGAAATTTTACTTTAGTTTCAGCAATTCCACTGTGACTCCTTGTGGCATGATATGCACCAGCTAGGTCTTAAACCAACATAAACCCTAAAATGGACCCTTTTTTAACAAACTGCAATTTCAATGGGCAATACTGTTTCAGGAAGCAAAGGATGACTCTTGAACTTAAGCTTTGCTTTACTTGGATTGTTTTTATGCTAGTACATTTCATTTTGATATCTGAAAGCAAAGATTCCTAATTTCCCCAACAGAATAATTTCCTTATGCAATTACGTTGCCTATCTGCCCACTTGTTTATCAATCCCCTTCTCTAATAATCTTTAAACCCATTGTCCAATTTCAAGGAAATTTAACAAAGGCTAACATCATAAAAATTTAAAACTCCCAGAAATGTTTTGGAGATTAATGTATGAATTTTAAAACTTAGCATGCAATTCCACTAAGGGAAAGCCAGGAAAGAGATTCAGCCCTTAATAGCACTTGGTTAAACAAGTCAGCATAAATCTCATGTCAGATAGGCCACCATTCCTGCCTTTTCAGGATCATCTGTCATGCTAAATAAAGTAGGTAGGATACAGGGAACACATGGCACATGTGTGTGTGTGTACATAAATATATATCTATACATAATTAAAAGTGTAAGGAAAGTGAAGGCAAGTCCTGTAGCAAAGAGGCTCTAAGAGACATTTGGGGATGTGGGAAGCATGGGAGTTTGGAAGTGTCTGGGGCAGGAAGGGAGTACTAGTGAGGGATCTGAGAAAGACAAGAATCATAGACAGAAGGTGCAGGAGTCAAAGAGGAAACAGGATATTGCTGTGGAGGTGTCATGGGGCCATGACAAAGTAGCTGGGTCATTATATTCTGTCCATGTGGGAGAGGGAGCACACGTGCTGTTCATTGAAAGCCAGGCACTGATTTCTTGTACCACTCATGCAACATTAGGCTTGTTTAAAGCTGACCAATAAAAAGATTATTCAAATATCTAAGTAACTCTGAAAGTATTTAGTGAAAAATTCAGTTTAACTTTAAAGAAAGCAGTATAATGGGAAGTCATGGGAACTTCATTTTTCAATAGAAACTGTAAAAACTCTGTTTCAGTTCATCCCCAAACTATTTTTTCCACTGCTTGCCTCAGCCATTGAACTGAAAAATTGGCTATTTACCTAACAGTTATGCTTTAAAATATTTGCAACACACACTGGCACAGCCAGTACTTCACTCAGAGCTTTGGTGTGGGGGCAGCTCAAAAAACGTGCCAGGGAATTGGCAGTGCCTATTGCATTCTGGCTGGTAAGATCTCAGCCTGTGCTTCAGAGAATTTATTCCCTTATTCAGTCAAAGATAAACAAAGTGGAACCAACAAACCTGCCTCTGCCAATGATAATCTTCTAGGAATACTATCATTTCAGCAGCTGCTGTAAGAAACTTTCATGAAGTCTGGTGCATATAAAATAATCAATTCTCATCTACAGATTCAAATGTGCCACATGCTACCAGGGCTTATGCTTACCAGGTTCATGAGGTGCAGTCTACAATACTGATCAAAGATAGGATGCTTGCTGGATCTGACAAACTAAGTGGACCATGGACCATGTCTGGGAACCCCTAGCTTCCAAAAAATAGGTATTATCTGTTTCTAATGAGGAATAGGCAAGCAGTGCCCACAGTATAAGTGGTTTGTAGATAAGCAAAAAACTATATTCACAAATCCTGTCAATCAACCCTTTGCAGCAATTTCCTTTAAAGAGTAAAAGATGAAGAAGAGATGGTCTAGGAAATGCAGCATTTTGAAGCAGCAGCATTTCATTAGTTATGGCTAAGGAAAATGTGAGATAAAAGTATGTGCTGTTGCCTTGTCAGCACTCCTCTGGAGCGCGCTGCCCCTGGTCCAGGCCTCAGTTACATTTTAGTCTGAACCCAGATCCAGCACCTCCAACAGACAGTGGGGCATGAGGAGGCTTTTGCCAGTGGAGTGGGCATCCAGGATAAACCAACATCACCTGATTCCTGCTGCAATAAACGTCAGCCCTTATGGAGGTGTGAGCAAGATTTGAATCGGGTCTGTAATCTTTGTTATAACAGAACTATGAACCCAGATTTTTTTCTCCTAAAACAAAATACTGTGCTCTGTCCAGCTGACTAAACCTAGAGATCAACCTGGAGTCAGGTTATAACTCCTGTTTCAAAGCATCTGAAAACAAAAAATGGGCAGAACACAAAGTTATTGGTACCCAAGGGAAAAGTCTTCTTAATTCAATCGCTGTACATGCTGAGACAGCTTTAGAAGAGTATCAGTACATCTAAACTTGGCCTGCAGCAGCATATTCTTCCATGCACATGACTCCCTGGGCTTGGGAAGGAGGGAGGAGCAGCAGCACTGTGGCAGCAGTGCTGTTTGGAGTTGCTAGCCCTGAGGAGCAAGTTTCAGGTCTGGGGGCAGCTGCAGCAGCGTGGCTCTGTACCAGCACCAGCTCCAGATGCCTCGTGCGTCAGCACAGCCCGGAGCTGACACAGCCATCCTGGGTTTAGGACTCAGCTGTATCTGCACAGCACCTTGTGCCAAGTGAGAGTGCTTGGAGCTGCTGGTTTGGCCTCTGCATTCCAATTCCTGTGTGTTGTTTCCTCTGGATATTGCTGAGTTGCTGTTACATAGGATCACAGAACGGCAGAATTCTTTAGGTTGGAAGAGACCTCTTGGATCAAGTCCAACCATTAACCCAGCACTGCCAAATCCACCATTAAACCATGTTTCCAAGTGCCACATCTAAAGGTTTATTAAATACCTTCAGGGATGGTGATTCAACCACTTCCCTCAGCAGACTGTTCTAGTGCTTGACCACCTTTTCCATGAAGAAATATTTCCTGATATCCAATCCAAACCTGTCCTGGTGCAACTTGATGGAAAACAGGGCAACCAATGGGCCAAACTCACAGGAGAAACTGTTTCAGAATGCATCTTCCATTGAATATCCATCCTTTCCTGTACAGTCTCTCACCTGCATAGACATTTCCTTTATTCTTTTAATAACTCCCTATTTCCATCTGGAAAGGAGCATTTTGAATATTTTTATCTTTGGCCATGTGTATATCACTTAAGGTAACACAGTGCACAGATCCCAAAGGTCACAGTAGCCCATGCAGGGAACAGCCTGGTTCAGATCTTCACAGTCTCATAGCTACATTATTGCAGTACTGGTGGGGCTAAGAAACCCTGTTGACATGCATGATTTATGGGCTTGAGTAGAGAATTAACCCCTTGTCACAGTACATCCCCCCTTCCAGACACAGGCAGCTGCACAGGGACCTCAGAGTTGTGTTACTTTGTGATTAACAAACACCAAGTGTCCCCCAGCATCACTGCCCAGTCTGCCTTGTGGAGAGCTTGTCTAGCTCTCTGCAATCAAAAGAAATACAGTCAGGGACAGGAAAGGAAAGGTAATTCAGTGCTGAAATAACTACACTGGGCTGGATTAAAAATGAACACTGTATTTGCTAAAAAGTACCCAAAAAGCAGAATAGGAGGAGGCTGGAACCAGTCCTTGCCTTGAGGCTAGAGAAGAAGGAGTGGGCAGTCAAAAGGCTATTTCCAGTTCTGTGTGACTTAAAAAGCACTTAACTGCTCCATGCCTCAGTTTCCTGCCTGTTCTGCAGAGGCTTCAGCACTGTTTGCTTGCCTCCAGCATCCTCTGCAAGGATTTCTCAACTAACACTTCTGAAATGGTTGGAGCTGCTCTTGAAGTAGATATAATAAAAGTGTATATTACTGTGAAAAAGAAATTTGTTGAGAATAACCAATCAAACTGAGGAAGTTGAAAGGAGGTGCTGTTTTGCTCAAACAACCTAAAAGGGAGCCAAAGAGGGAACAGCACAAATCTTGTCCTGCTTGGAAGGACAAGCCTAAGAATTGTAGGTGCCATGTCTGCATAGCATGGCTGTAAATCCCAAATTGCCCAGTGTTCCTCTGGCAAACACTGTGTGTCTGCATATAGCAAGCAAGTCAGGCTATGATGGGAGGATGGTGGTGCTGGTGGGGACAAGGTGGCACCTGTCCCTCGTGGTGCTGAGTGGCTCATGCCATGTGTCTGTGTGACAGGCAGGATCCACCCAGGGCTCCGGGCTGGAGCTCCTCCCTGGATCTCATGCCACATTCCCATTAATGTCACACCAGGCTCCTCTGCTCTCTGGTCAGCTCAGGGCTTTTCCTTCTCCACTTATGCAAGCAGCAACCCCTGAATCTGCACAGCACAGGGAAAATGTGTCTCATGGATCAGCAGGCTGAGCAGGACCGAGCATGTGGAGTGACTGCCATGAGAAACTTCAGCTGCTGTAGCAGCTGTTGTGGCTGAACTGCTGGAGATCAGCATTAGGAAGCATTCCCCAGGACACACACAAATAAAACTCATGCCCTTGCTTTGATATCTCAGTCTTTGTTTGCTGCAAGCATTGATATCAGTGATCATTTAACTCACAGCAACTTCCAGGGAAGAGAAAGACCAACCAAAATAGTTGCACATAATGCAGAGGTTTTCTGCTGGTTATGTTAGTAAGAAATCTTTGATTTTTTTTTTCTTTTTTTTCTCCTTTTGCCAAAAGTTTCAGATATTTGATCTGGAAGAGGAAAAACACACCACATGAAGTTACAAAAAATATGAAATTCTTAGAAACTGCTTATTTTTGATACATTGCAGCATGCCTTTTGGTCTGAACAACTATTATTTTCGCGTTGAGGAGAGGGGAAGCAGCTTTTTCTTAGCAGGAGCAAGACAAAATTAGGTTTTCATTCTAGTACCTGAACTAAAATTAGGATTTGTTGTAAGTCTATTTGCCTTTTATATACACTTTTAGTCTCCATTTTAGTGTCCATTAGAATATATAGTTCAATTAGCAATTATTGTGTTGTGGCATAATAGGGTGCTTTGGGTACTCTACTAATGATATGTGTTTTATAGCAGCTGATCCAAAAGCTCATCACCACCAAATGAAGGAGGTCCAGATGCCTCCCTCTCCTCAAGCCTCTGCCCCTGGGTGCAGGCTCCATGCTCTGCTCAGGGCTGCTGAGCTGCATGTCAGAGCTCATAGAGCAAAAAAAAAAGTGAATATATTCCTATAGTAGTACTCATCAGATCACAGAAGTGTCCTGCAGCTCCCAGGCTGTTACTGCACAACACATGGCATGTTTGGGAGGGAGTGGGAGCAGGGAGAGCCACATAACCATCTTGGTGGTGGCAACAGGGTTGACGTGGCTGCTTGCTGACCTGAAAAGTTTCTCAGATCATTTGGAAAGACTGGTGCACACTGAAGTGATCAGTACATATTGTAAAGCAAGTATTAGCCAGTTGTGCTGTTTCATCTGAGATTAGAAGGGGTTATCCATTCAGGTGAGTGCACAGAAGCCCTCCAGCATTGGCACCTGTTTGCATTAAATGCTGCATTCACTGTAGTTAACTGCAATGCCAATGTGTGAATGAAACTGGGTCACGCTTCTGCAAAAACTAAATAAGACATTATTAACATGTCCATCAACTACTGAGGATGTGATATGGTTTTCAAACTGTTCATTAATTCTGTACAAAACCAGTGACAGGTACAGCATTGTTTTCGCAGCTGGGGGTGAAGGATGTCGTGTAGAGAAACCTGCAATATCTGCCTTGTTTAGGGATTTACCATCCTGTTCTTAAAATGAGCAAAATGTAGATGAGCATTGGAGACATTCACCTGAACTCCTCAAAGTGAGTCAGTAATTACTAACAATTAATCCTATTGTACTTTAATTCTGTGAATTGCAAAACACTTTGCAGCATGATGGAACAGATTGTCCAGTTCACCTGGGAGCTGATGAAACTTAGCATCAACAAACTCTTTCTTTTTGAGACACGTTGCTCTGTCGTAGAAAAACATTCGAATCCAAGCACATTACACCCTTAAAGGAAGGCTGATTTTGCCAGAGCAAGGGCAGTGGGGAGCATAATAAGGCACCAATTTTCCATGAGTGCATGAATCCAGCAGGAGCAGGGAGGTCATTCTTCCCCTGTACTCAGCACAGGTGAGGTCACACCTTGAGTGCTGTGTCCAGTTCTGGGCCCCTCAGTTTGGGAAGGACCTTGAGACCCTTGAGCGTGTCCAGAGGAGGCAACGAGGCTGGAGAGGGGCTTGGAACACAAACCCTGTGAGGAACGACTGAGGGAGCTGGGGTTGTTCAGCCTGGAGAAAAGGAGACTCAGGGGTGACCTTATCACTCTCTACAACTCCCTGAAAGGTGGTTGTGGTCAGGTGGGGGTTGGTCTCTTTCTCCAACTGACAGAACCAGAGGACACAGTCTCAAGCTATGTCAAGGGAAAATTAGGTTGGATATCAGGAAAAAGTTTTTTATGAAAAGAGTGATAAAGAACTGAAATGGTCTGCCTGGGGAGGTGGTGGAGTCACCATCGCTGGATGTGTTTAAAAAAAGACTGGATGTGACACTCAGTGCCATGGTTTAGGTGAGGTGTTAGGGCATGGGTTGGACTCGATGATCTTGAAGGTCTCTTCCAACCCAGTGATTCTGTGATTCTGTAAATCCCTAGAGCCTTTCACACAGTGGGGTGAGCCTCCTGTGCCAAAGCCACTGGGAGCTTTTTCACTGGCCTGGAGCAAGACCTGGATCAGTCCTGCATCCAATTCCACCATGAGAAAAGGAGGTTCAGGTTACATGATGAAAGCACCATTATTCTTTGCAATAAGGGCATCCATGAAGGAATTAAGTGTGCTTTATAATCACATCTTCAGCTAAATTCCTTCATCTTTCCTTAACACCTGCTTTTAGCATGCCCACCTGTGCACAACCATTTCATGTTGACACTACAGAATTTAATGGAGTTGATTTCCAAAAATAATTGGTGTCTCCCTGGCAGTCTTATAACAGCATATATCCCTGTATTTAAACTTCAATGATTGCACAAGAATATATGTAAGGAAATATTTACAGATACTCTGGGACTCACAGTTATGATTTTGGAATTATATGCATGTTGGGTTTCTTCCCCTGTGTTTAAGAAAGGTGCATAACTGCACTACAATATTATGACGTGTTGTAATTACACAGCCTAATTACATGATTATATGTCTTCACGCTAATTACACAATTAAAAACCACTACAGAAATGTTGTGAATGGATTTGGATAAATTAAATTATTTTTAAACCCACTGAGGCAACTAACAAAAAAAAAGCCCATCAAGGGGTAGCAAGCAAAGCCAAGTACATGGGAAGATACCCTACTGGGTCTTGTGAGAAACACCTAGCTGCTCTTTCACTCTCAGATGAATGGGAATGTGGAACACCACAGGTCAATGTTAAAAATAACCATTTTGTGCTCCATGTACCTGGAGCAGAATTTCACAGCCCCTTCTAGCACGGTTGGTGTATAGCAAAAGATTAATGGCCAAGGGGTGGTGCTGATGCTTTGAGGACCTCGGAAAGATGGTTGGTAATGGTGAGTCAGGCTGCTGATTCACTGGATTTAATCCAGCCCTGTCTGTCCTTGGCTGGAACCAAGTAGGAATGGTGTGAACATGTACAGGGAGCAGGGGAGGTGCAGAGCAGGGCTATGCTAAGAGACCTGGGCAGAAAAAAGACAGCCTGTGAGGTTTGGTGCCACCAGGGACAATGGGGGAGACAGAGGCAAAAGCTGGGCTGGAGTGCAGCCAGGCTAAGCAGAGCAGGGTGCTGGAGGCTGTCAGACAGACAGCAGAGCAGGAGCAAATCCTCTGTGTCCTGCTGAGTCTGGGTGCCCAACAGGACCAGACAGCAGAGCAGGAACACATCCTCTGTGTCCTGCTGTGTCTGGGTGCCCAACAGGACCACAGCTCCACCTTGCTCAGTTGTGGAGGGCATTATGAAGACACAAGGACATTCTTCTGGTAACAACAGGCACAGCTGCACCTCCTATGGAAAATCCCATTTTCCGGAGGACATCAGGCAGCCTATTGGTGCGAAATTGTAGAGAAATCTGTTTCTACTGGATGTGCTTCTGCTGTGTGGAAACAAAGACTTAATTTTTCAAGGCTCTTAATGTAATATTTTCTGTAAGCACTAAAGTCATCTGGGAAGCCCTGGGACACTTTCAGAATGAAAGGGGATGTGACCAGCTCATTTATGCCAAACTTTGCTAAGGAACAGTCCCATTATGGTCACAACACATAGAAAACAATAAATTATTTGGTTTGTCTGTATCTTGCTTTATTTCTGTCTATGCATCAAGGGGTATTAATGCACTGGCAGGATTTAAGTATAGATTAACAGCAGATCAGCAGCATAATTGATGCAGAATTAGTCATAAGTTCCCAGTCCTGTCAGCAGTGAATAAGTAGGTATTTTTCTGGCATGAGCCTGCTTTGGGAAATCCCACTCCCAGACTTTATGGCTCCTGTCTATATGTGGAAGTGAGAACATTACTTAGGCTTTGATAAAGCAATGTCTTCTACCCACAGCATAACCATTAGAAGCTCAGCAGATGTTTTTCATGGTATATATAATCCTTTCAAGCTCCTTTTTATCCTAAAGGCACAATAAAACCTTCACACAAGATAAAGCTAGTGATCTAACTTCCATGGTTTTGTTCAGCTTCATGTAAATTTGTTCTGTTTGTGGTTCATTTTGTAGTTTCATTCTCCATTCATTCCATATGGTTATTTTAAAATATCTGTGTCAGTGTTTCCTTGTATGCATGTCCCATTCCATTCTGGGCCTTACCTTTTGCTTTTCTGAGCAGCAGTACTGCTCTGTTCAAAAAGCTGCTCCTTTCTCCTCCTCATTTCTCATCGTTCAATTACATTTTAGTAAACTTCAGAAGACACTGTATTTTTCTCAGAGTGACTAAGGTAAATCCTCCACAAGTTCAGGCAAGGCTGAGACAGCAGTCTGGTATAGACATGGAGTCCATACACTGGTTTCAGGCACATCACACCATCAGAATCATTACAGCTCTATCCCTCTTGGCCAACACTTCACACATCCAGCAGGGTCAGCTCTGCTTCTCTCCCTGTTTGATCTGAGCAGAGATGCAAGCAAACTCCAGGCAGAAGGGCCAGAGTTAGCTTCAGGCCAGCTTGTAAAGGCACAGCAATACAGAAGCAGCAGCACAGCCTAAATGTATCCATAAATAAATGCATCTGGAGGCTGGAAAATACAGATGAATGATGCCTACATCATTGCACATGCCACTGCTGCAAGCCTCACTAAGTAGCAAATAAGCCACAGCTATCCTCGTATATCCTTGACTACAAGCTGCAGTCACTTTATCAGGTAGCTGTGCCATAGACATACATCTCTTCATTTGGCTTTGTCTTCCATCCCCAGGCTGTCTCTTCTGTAACAGCATTGCCAATGACAGCACAGCCACTAGCACAGTCCAGGGAGGACTGGCACCCCAAAGACACCTGTGCAGAGGTGCTGACACACGTCAGGTACCCAGGCTCCCATAACCAGAAGATGCAGTCAGTACTTGGGAGAGCAGGGTGTGGAGTCAGCTTGTCAACTTGTCCTTCATGAGATGCACGTTAGGTGCCTACAAATAAGGCAAGGCTGGGGAGACAAGGATAGGTGCTGCCATGCTGTGCCTCTTGTCCTCAGGACTAGAGTCTGTTTACACATACTGGTATAGACATAACCCTGGGTGCCAGCATGAAAACCTGCTCTGGCAGGGTGTGCAAAGGCTCTGTGTGCTGCAGTAATCTCTGCTAGTGGGTGTTTTCCTGCTGTTCCTGTCTCTGCTGTTCATTACCCATCCCAGCACCCTCTGGTAAATCTTCCTCCACATTCTCTCACATCACTCCTGCTTAGTCTGCCTCACAGTAGGAAAAGATTTCCATTCCAGCTTTACCTCACCACAGTCAATACACACTGTATGTGATGTAAATTCATCCCTCCTGCTGGAATTTACCTTTGTTTACTCAAATAAAAGCACCACATAAACCTTAATGCGAGACTTCTCTTGACCTTTGCAGTTTTCAGTCTTTCCCCCTGCAGGGGTCCCAATGAGCTGAAGACAAAAGTTAGCCTTTCAGGCAAGGCCAATAGGCATTGAGAGCTGTAAATTATTAAATATGTTTAGCAGACTGGCCTGGATTTGGAAAAACAAATGTGACAATTAACTGGAAATTAAGCCAAAGAGCAAGATCTTGTGATTGCATCTGCCTCACTGAAAGACAGACATTTCATAAACATAGTGACACGTAGAAACCAAGTTAAATTAGACACCAGATACATCTGATAATACATTGCTCCAAAGAAAATTGAAAAATGAAGTTTCAACTGGCAGGTCTTCAAATGAGAAATGTAGCATTTTGTTTGGGGATTCCTGTTTGCTGTGGGGTTTTCCAGGAGCAGGAGAGGGAGCAGGAGAACTGTAACACCTTGCAGCCATAACCAAGGGCTCTGTCCTGCATCCCTCATGCAGAATAAATTCCCACAGCCAATTTGATGTAAACAGAGTCAGACCTTTCCTTAAATATCTGCCCTCTGCTGAGTCATCAGAGCTGGAGGATGAGGTCCTTTTTGGATGCAGCAATAGGATTAACATCCGCTCCATGGCTGCTCTCAGCCCCTCCTGCCACCGTTCATCCATCAGTGTCACTTCTGCTTTTCCCCCAAAATTAGATTAATCTGTCATTCTGGGACTCATAGTTCAAACTATTTTCATACAGTATTGCTGCAAAGAAAATGTCTGAAGAACTTCTTTCTCCACTGGCCTTCTGTAGTCCTTCACTCTGCATAGGTGGCAGTGATTACACCAGGCTGCAACCAGACCAGTTCCATCTGTGGGATTGCACTGATTGCAATTAAAATCAGATTGTCTCCCTTTTTAGTTCCTGAAAACTCCCATAAAACTTCTTCAAGGGTTAGATCATGCTATATACTAAATAGTTCATATCTATAACTAGACCAGAGAGAAGTCTGAATAGTTAAGCTTCCTGTAACTTTACAAGGCAAACTTCCTCCTTGGCATCACATCAATCAAATTCCATAGAAAATGCCCCCATGATATATTTGACTTACTAATGAAGGCAGTTCAATACAGCTGTAATTGATTTAACCTGTGTCAGGGCACAAATACAATTTCAAAAGTTCTGGTATCTGAGTAACTTGTAGATAAATTTCGTACATCTTGGTTGCATAACTAAATTTGGAAAATAAGTTCCTTAACTGCATGTCTGGCCCTTGGTTTGGTTTCTGCAGGTGACCTCAGACAAGGTTCCCAGCCACCCCACTGCAGGTGTTGTGTTTTCTCAGTATGTGGCTCTTACCAAAAGCAAGAGTTGAATTCTCCTGCAGAAATTGGGTACCTGAGCAGGGGATCATGACATCAAAGAGCACATACTGCCAAGGCTGCCTGACAGAGGAGACAGCCCACTGCTGACCACCTGCTTCTCATGGGTCTTCAGGGCTCCATGAGTGTGTCACACACATGGATCATAGATACCATTGCTTCTACATGGCCAAAACATGGCCAAAAATGCAGAAGAAATAAAAGAAATAGTAAGTGGAAACATTTTTTTCACATCATTGCCAACCATGTTATAAGCATTTTTGATTTTCTCTTTTCTGCAAATACATTTTTTCCAGAAGAAAAAAATGAAAACTTTCTCTTGCTAAATAAACATAATATAAAGGGATGATGTTGTCTGAGCACAGTAAAACAGAATCAAGCTTTACTTTCTATTAGAGGAAAAATTATAACTTGAGGAAGAAAGAGTTTTTCTAAGCTCTAACTTCTTTGAATAGTGTCAGCTACAGTAAGGTTGGACAGTAAGTTAGCTACTTAAGATTAGAAATTGATTCCTTGCAGATAGATTATTGTTGATCGTGGCAAACAAAGAGTGTTTACAAATTGTGACTGATTTATTGATACAAATTATTTTTCTTTTCCAGACAAAAATATTTACATTTCAATTTAGTTCAAATTTTTTTCCTTGTTTTTAGTATATTCACATAAAAAAGCTATCAGCAATCTAGAAGAATATGCAGAAAGTTTAGACACCTCAAGGTTATCTTTGTGTGTGTATTCTATTATTAATGTACATAATCATTTTGATTTTATTCTCATATGTTAACATTCAGGAGAAAATGCACTGGAATGTAAAAATTCTCCACAATTTGCAAGAAACAAACAAGATTTTCTTGTTGTGAATTTGAATTTCTCTCAAAATAAATTTTTAATAACCAAAGGGCCAATGCTTATTTCGATCCCCTGTCATTCCTCAGGCTGAATGGAAGGAGAAGTAGCCCCAAGTGTTCACCAGCCTGATACAGCACTTTGTATTCCAGAAAAAGGAAAAAACCCTCTTTGTACTTTCTCCAGCCCAAAACTCTAAAAAAAGCCAGAAAAACAGTTGGCTCACCAAGGTCATATTGGGTAGATCCCAATCCACAGCAGTAAACACACAGTGTTAGGGTTGTGGGGATTTACAGACACTTGCAGCCTGACCTGAAAGGCTGCTTCCACACTAAAATGAGCATTCCTGAGCTTCAGGGCATGCCCATCTTCCCTCCAGAAGAAAAAAAGAATTAGTATGCTTACAATTTAAAGAAATACGTAACCCAAAAAGAAAGTCATAATGAGGCATCATTTAAAGGAAGAAGTACTTAATGAAATGCAAATGCTTTGTATTGGTTGGAACAGAAATCATACTGGAGGAGGAGGAAACTCAGAGGAGGAGGGAAGCTCTGGAAGGGCCTGTAACATTTCCATGGCTGTCATCTCCAGATCTCACATCTTCACCAAAATCCAGCCCACTGTGCACAGGGCTGAGGTGTACCTGGAAACGTGTTTGAGCTCCCTGAGAGTACAGTCCTGTCACCTCGGGTCAGAAGAAGGTGCCACAGAAGAAAAGAGACTGGGTACTGGATTGATGACCTGGTCCTGTAGGACCACTGTGTCTTTGTGCCCCAGGTTTGTCTGCTCAGCTGCACAGTTATGGATGAAATGCACATTCCTGAAGTTTACAGTCCAGTACTGTCCCTTGAAAGCACCTTTCTTTGCCTCTGTCTCTCAACAGGTGGCTGAGTGAGCTCTGTGTGTTTCACCTTGCCAAAGGGGTCAGTAATGCTGAGGGTGAGAGGGTGTAGGGATGGGGCAAGGGTCATAAGGAAGACATGGGCTGATGCTAATGGATGAGAGTAATCTAACTATAAATATAATAATAAAAATAGCCAACAGAGAGAACTAAAACTGGATCAAGCTACAGCTTGGTGCCAGACAGTGGGAGAAACACAGGGTAGCTTCAAAGGAGGCATTTTATTGCTGCTTTGGTATGTGCCAAATGTTGAGTGACTTTCAGCAACCTGATGTCCCTGCCCACAGCACTGGGCCTGAACTAGATGATCTTTGAAAGTCTCTTCCAAGCCAAAGCCTTATGATCCAGGGCTCAGGAGTCCTTTGCTGATGATGGGGTAGACAAGGAATTACAGAGTTATGGTTTCATCCCACCTGTACCAGCAGGCTCCATGTTGGGCAGGCAGGTGCAGGAGTGAACCACAGTGAGTGATCCAGAGCAGAGCCCCTGGCTGCTCCAGGGGCAGGCACTGCAGCGTGGCTGGTCATGGGCAGGCACACATGGAGCATGCCAGGGCCAGAGCTGTGCAAGTGCCTCCCACTTTTCCCTTCATTGAAACCCTCTCCCTGATCCAAAAACGAAGTGCTGGAGCGCATGGAAATCACCTGACAGCAGCAGCTGCACTGAGCCTCTGCTGCCCCAGCTGTTTGCAAATCTGGATTTTATGAAGCCCGATCAGTTCAGCGAACAACCTCTTGACCCTGCATCCATCCATCACACAGAGCAATGTGTTTGCCAACAGGAATATCTGCTCGGACAGTCAATGATTTAATAAGCTTTTCTTCCTACACAGAGTTTATTGATTTTTGCTTTTAGTGAGAGCAAAAGACTGTATTGTCAGAGTAGGTGTTCTGCAGTGCTTGCATCCTTTCCTCATGTCTACTTTTTTATATTTCCCTCTGTATGATTTCCATCATCCCTTATTGCCACAGATATGCTTCCTGTCATCTTTGTGCCCTGAAGCATCTCATTTTCTTTTCACTCACACCTTGATTAATGTCTTCATAAGTTCTGCTTTCCTCAACTGTGGCGTGGTTTCTCCAGAAGGTACTTTTCTGAGAAAACCTTTGGGATTTGGGTTTGCTTTTTTTTGTAATTGTAATTAATTTCCACTTTTCCATTTGTCTTTGGCAATTCCAAATATTTTTTCCTGATGTCTTTCTTGATTTCTTTATTTTTCAAGTTAGCAAGATGTTTTTCAATAGTTGTTAAATTAGTTAATTTAAATGTTTATCTCTACAAGTCAGAATTCTATGCTTTTAATTCACAAGCCTGTGAATGTGGGCATTGTGTCTAATTTGCACCTCCCTTCTGACAATTTAGTTAGGACAATTCTAAAAAAGTCAATGGATTATACTATGGCCAAACTTGTAGATGCTGATGACAGAGTGTAATCACATCTTTTAATTTTCCATTAAATAACTCATTCTTCATCCTTCTGAAAACACATCACTGACACATTAGTTTTCCTGTTTATTATCCCTCTCTGCAACCTTAAAAACAAACAAACAAACAAATCAGGAAATATTTCTGTGCTTAGCCACACATTAAGGAGTTATATTTCTCAAGAAACAGTTTTTCCATTGTAACTCAACTGCTTTTCCTGGAAAGTCTCAGGAAGAAAACATGTTTGTGGTCCTGCTGGAATGACCATGGGCTGGAAAAAGAGCAGGATCTTAAATTTCTTACTGTATCACCATGAGTCCAGGCAATTGCCTACTGAGCATCCATGATCTGCCACTTGTCAGTGGATATTACTGTTTGGGAACCATTCAGAAGCTGGAAGAAAGTGACTCCCTCTAAGGGCTGAATACTCCAAGGGTCCCAGGCATGGGATCTGGGTTAACACAAGGCACTGCATGTTCAGGCCCAGTCCACATATCTTTTGTCTCCCTGTGCTGCTCCACCACTGCTAGCACTGTTCAGACTTTCACTCTTTTATAGTAAGTATATGAAGATTTGACAATTTCTTTAAATGCTGAGTAAAAGACTCTCGTGCTAAAAAAGTCTAGAAGTACCAGGATAGAATGTCAACATTCTCTTTTTTTCCCTCAGCCTAGATCTCCTCTCTCTAAACAGTTGCATTTTGTCAAAAGATAAATTGATGAAAGCCTGAAGCATCATTGCATGACGCACTCACTTTCCTGTTGCAAAACCAAGAGTGGGAGTTAATTTTTGCCAGCTTCTTGCCATGAGACTGACAACTTAAAGGAATAAAAAGTAGCTACAATGAGCTTTGAAGAAGGTGGGGATTATTGTTTTGCTACTGGTGAAATCATACCCACCTTCTTTTGAACCTTTTAGCCCTGTTGTGTTCAGTCCCACCACAGAGTGAATATTCTAAATATACTGGGAACCATTTTGTGGGTGCAAAGACAGAGCCAGAGCCACAGCACAGCATTTCTAGTCCAGGCTGCAGGACTGATGCACAGAGCCTGCACAGGTGAGCTCACCAACTCAGTGAGGATGAAGCTCTCTAATAGGCAATTGAAGGATGTTGGTGCTGCACTGAGGAAAAAATAATTATCTCTGAAAGATGAAGAGAGAGAAAACAAAGTGAGGGTATTTATTTTTGTGAAGAAAAAGTATTGAGTTTTAGGTAGAAAACTCTCTCAGGATGAGAACACAGAATGCTCTCTTGAATGATCCCCCAGATGAAGGCAGCACCCTTGTGTCAGCCTGGCTCAGTGCCCCGAGCCACCCATCCTGCCCAGCACAGATGGGAGCTGATGTGGTCACCCATGCAGTGCCCTGCTGTCCCTCTGCTCTGGGAACAGTTTCAATCAGGACAGATAAGCAAGGGGTTCACTGTGCTGTGAGGCATTTTGGAATGCAAGCCAGGCTTTAGGACTGGATGCCAGTGCTGGTTCTTGACATGACTGTCCTGCTGAAAGGGCAGAAAGAGCAAGGAGGGGCCTCTTCCCCCTGCAGGACCCCCAGCTGGCATGTACACCCCTGTGCACCTCCAGGGGGCTCATACAGGGTGCCAGAGCTTGAAGCTGGGAGAGACAACCAGATTTTATCACCACTCTTAAAATATCACCCATCTGTGCCCTTATTGGGATGGACTGAAACGTAGCATGTATTCAAGAAAATTGTCTCTTAGAAAAGCATTGAGACTTCTTCATCAAGCACTGCAGACTCCTTGTCTTCCCTCAGCAGCTTGTTTCAAACCCTCACTCTTAACATATTTTGCCTAATTTCCACTCCAGATATATTTGGCTTCAGCTTCTAACTATTTATCCTTTTCCACCAAAATAAAGAGCTGTGAAAACTTATTCTCTGTAATCAAAACTTTTCAATCTTTTTGATAAGCTAGACAGACAGTGCTTTCTACACCTCTCTCCCCCCATTAGGTGTTTTCTGTAGTCCTTGACCTGCTTCTGCAGTTCTTTTCTGCCTCTTTCCCAGTTTTTCAGCATCCTCAGTGGATACTAAGACCACAGATAGCACTGTTAACCTCAGCTCCTGCCTCCATCTCAGCATCCCATTTAACCACTCAAGGTCTCAATAGCCTTCTGAGTTATTGGAGGACTTGAGTTTTTGCTTCTTGTTTGGCCTCTAAATCCTTTAGAGAAGAAACAGCACTTAACTAGAGCAGCTACTATTTCTTTTTCTATGTAGTTTAACTCTCTCTTTGGCTGTACTTAAAAACAGTGGATTTGTCTGACCAAGCAATAGGTCTCATATCGCTGCCTCCTTTTCATCTTTTAAACATAACATTGATTCTTGTGCAAGCTGCAGATTTTACCAGCCACCATCCAATGTACCATCTGCACTGCTGATGAGCAGTTTCAGGTCTGGGAACAATCTCTATACATCCCTACTAGGTACCCTCGTGTTTAGTGATGATGGCTTATTGCCAAATGGTGCTCAGGGAAAGCAGTTCTTCATTTTTGTTTCCTGTGTGCTTTAGTAAACCTACATAGTGCTCATGTTATGCCCTGGAATATCAAGTCAAACACCTTAGAAAGTCTTTTATACTGCACATATATTGCATAAGTCCACATTTTATATAAGCTAACTTGAAATCTGGGGCAGTAGCAGAATGTTTGTCTATACTGCAGGCTTCACTCTCACTGTGTTAGTTTGGTAGCTGGAGGCAACCTGCAGCCATAATCTCCGAGAGCCCTGCACAAGTTTATTTACCCTGGCATTCCTAAATGCCTCCTTAGCAGCACAATTAAAAAGCCAGTTCAAGAGAGAAACTCTTTCACATCAATTCACTGAGAAAGTGATGGCAGTGTTTGCAAGAAACAAATGTAATTTGTTAATCAGCATTTTTCTGGCATTTATACAGGCATTTACTCAATAATTCCCTTGTCCACACAGAGAGAGGACCTACCTGTAGGAGATTTTATTTGGGCCTGGACAGGAGACTTGGTGATCTCTGGAGTGTGTTCCCTCCTACCCAAAATCTTAGACAGCACATTGTCGAAGGAAACAATCTTGTCTAGGAATGAATACCCACCACACACAGAGATCAAGACTTCATCCCCTCCTGGCATTGCAGAGGTGTCCAGGGCAGTCCCAGCAGACTTTTCATCATGACAGTCACCTGGAAAGATTTAATACAGTAGAAGGGAGGACAAACAATAACTGTCTTTCTGGAATGCAAGAGTAGGAAACAGCAGGGGTCCATAGAAATGCTCTGGAGGAGAAGAAGCTCTCCACAACCAGGAAAGCTGAGTATTTCCTCTGTCTTCCATGCAGAGTTCAGCAGTCTTTCATTTCAAATGCCTCCTGGCCTTTACATTTTCTATCACAGACAGTGATATCACAGTGTTTCTGCATTATATTGGCTTTTCTGGATCCCAAGCTAAGGAATCCATCCCTCTCCTCCAGCTGCAAGCTCCCTACATACATCCTGCTTTGTGACTGCTTTAGGAGGGTTAGATCCCTGAAAGGTGAGTGCTACAGCACCATGGCTTCACACTATTACTACTTTGTGAATCTAATTCTCCAGAGCACTCTGCACCTGCAAAGGAATGGTGGGATAGGTCTACACTGATATCTAATTTTCAAGGATTTTAGGACTGATTTTCACAATCAAAAAAAAAAAAACCAACAACCTCAATCCAAATACCATTTATTTAATATTTCAGTAGTACTGTGACAGCCACAGGAAAGCTGATGAATTTTGTCTCCTCTTGGAGTCAGGAGCTCCTTATGCAATGATACAGGTTCTCAAAAACTGCTGAACTGCTGTGCTGAAACTTTAAAGGAAAAAGTGCAACCTGAGGCAGAAGGAAGTCACAGAACATTCCAGTGCAAATTATTAGCATAGGAGGTATTTATTACTGTCTGCAAACAGGAGTGTGCAAATCACTCAGCAAAGGGGACAGCCCCCAGCCCAGCACTCCCTGCTGCCTTGGGGCAGAGGCACTCTTGGGGCTGGGGCAGGGCTCCTCCAGCACCCCACTGCTCCTTGTGCTTCCTGGCTGTCAGCTGTTGCCTTCTGATGATAAAGCAAATTTTAGGAATCCCTTTGTGTAAAGCAGTTGTTAAGGCTGCAAAACTAACTGGCTTGCTGCAAAGAAATAGGTGAAGTCTATACCTAAGGCATTCCCACTGAGCTGGATGCAACTTTTCTTCGGGTTCCTTTGAAATCTTCCTCTTTCATAGCAGAATTTCAGACTAATAGTTCTTCATTTTTCAGCCTTTCCTGCTGGAATAAGGACTTTTCTTCCTCCACATGTGTCAGCAATGTGGAGGCTGTGAGAAGGAATGCAGTGCAGGAGACTGGCAGTCATTGACCTTTTCAAAAGGAATTTGGGGGGACATAGTTTGAACCAACCTTCAGGAAGAGAACGTCCAACAAAACCAAGTCCTGTGCTGAGAAGCTTAATGCACCCAATGTCGTTAGGTATTTTTGGGAAATGAGGTCCCTGCAGAAGACAAGGGCAAGGCTCAGCTCTTCCATCCTGTGTGACCATCCCTCACCAGCTCCATGGTGACCCCTGGCCTGGTGTCTGTGCTGAAGGATGCTCCCATTGCCCTGTAGCCAGGGTTTCTCTCCACGTCGCTGTGACTCTGCTGTGCTGACTGCTTACCAGCCCAGCTGTGATGGGGTGACCTTTATTGCCCTGAACTGTGGAAGCTGTTCCATTTTTATAAATATCTCAAAGTTCACTGCATGAGGGGACTGCATCTAGGGCTTTCTCCCTCTGATATAAGGAGTAGGAACAGCTGCTGTGAGTTAGACCCTTTTGTCTGCCTCCACTGCCTGTTACAAAGAATGATATTTTCCTTCCCCCTTCTGCACACAAGTGGTACTTGGGCTATAGTTTCTCTGAATGCTTTATGTTGCAATTTTACCTTTGAAATATGCACCTTTTAGAAGACACTCTAAATTCTGATTATATCTCTGTTTCTCCTGAGGAGATGAGGGAATGCACTACTTGTGTCCAAATTACAGAGTTAGCTACCCAGGTGCAACACACATGCCAAGTGGGATGAGTAGTGGGAAGAGGAGCACGGCAGCAGTTCACAATCACTGCTGTGTATTTTACTCCTTGTACTGTTGGCATATTAAGTTGCTGCTTGCAGCGAGCAGGAATGCCCCTGGAAAAAAAACTCAGGGAGGGAGCAGGAATAGCTGTGACACAGCTGGCTTGTGCCAGCTCCTTAGACTCAGCACCCATTCCTGTCCATGCCAGCCTGCAATTTGGGGGCAGCTGTAGCTGCTCACCTCAGGGCTGAATTTGGGTGACTGCTTGTCTTTGAATGTTTCTGATGATTGCTTACCACACTTGCTAATGACAAGTGCTCAGTGTGGAGGAGTTTACAGCCATGAGGTTGCTGCAAGCAGACAAGGAGCTTGGCTGTGATCAGAGAGAGGTGCTCTTCTCTTGGTTTCTGTGTCCCTTGGTCCATGCAGCAAGAGGCTGGTGCCAAACAGTGCAGGCAGTTCCAGCTTCTGCCAGAGAAAGCAGAAAGAATCTGGTGGTGCTCCAAAATACAGAACACTGGAAGGATGTTCAAAGAATCTGTGCTTGAATGGCATGGGGAAGACACTTACCCTGTGCAGAGGTACCCTCTGTGGGCTGTGCCATCTAGAAGAGAAGGACCACAGCAGCAGTGTCAGCTTGAAGGCATCTGTTCTCATGGGGTGAAAACTCCCTTTATGTTAATTACAAGGGCCCTGGTATTACAGTTACATATGAGATTTACCCAATATGCATCTTTAAGAGTTTTTCTTGATCCTTCATTGGCTGTGATTTCCTATTTATACAAGTTTGAAATCTGAATCTGACACCTTACCTGGTGTGCTGCATACTGATATTAGAAAGCCTAATTTGTCCTAGAATAGCCTGGTTTTACAAGAGGACATTGCACTGAGAGCCTTTTCTTGTATAATAATTTTGCTTTAGAAACTGATTACTCATGGTTCCTATCAGATTTGAATTGCAGATACCTGGGGGAATGTAGCACTGGGATATTTTAGATTGAAATCACTCTGCTATCTGTTCTACTACAGCTCTTTTCTAAAATAGGTTTTATGTTATAAATTACTTTATAGATTTGTAAAGCATGACATAGAAACATTATATACCCTGTGAGTGCTTTAAAATTAATTTGTTCTCAAGCGTGTCCATGTATGAATGAATTTGATATAAGCCTTTCAATTTTATGCTTCACTACAGAAAATGCACACAGTACCAACTGTAAATCAACTGCCACACTTACTGAAATAACTACTCAGCTATGAAAAGAGAGTCTGCCCAATATTTAAAGAAGATTTAGATACAAAAAGAATAATGTGTGCAAAAGAGCTGACATACTACCTTGGGACTTTTGAATCTAAACCAGTGAGATTAGTAAGGTAACATCAATGTGCAGATCCTTCAGGTTAAGGCTGTCTGACAGAGAGAGCAGGAAATTGAAGGAAGTGAGTTGAGATCACATTATTGTCTTGACCACCACATTCCTTGAGCTGAATGACTCACAAGGATTCACCAGCAGCTCTCCTATGTGTGCAGGTAAAATCACACGCATGGGCTGCCACATAAAGTGGGATTTTCAATGTGCATGATTGGTGTTTAGAAGGGGTGAGCAGCATTTAGAAACAGCATTTCTCATCCTTTTATTATTTAAAAAATGCAATTTTGGATCATAACAATTCTTTATGAACTTGTGTCAAATTCAGCAATAGGGGTTACAGCCCTCCCTTGCCTGGGAGAAAGGAGCCCCCACTCCCCTGCTCCAGGACAGCTGCTGCTCATCCAGCACACTGAGGAATGTGGCTGAAACCTGTTCCTTCAGTGTGCTCTAATTCAGTGTAAATGGCTTCACTGGCCTTTGCCACCAAGCTAAAACCTGATGGTGCTGTGTCTCAACCAAAGGTTGTAGCAGGCAGGAAACCACTCAAATACGTGCTCTGCTCTGCTCAGCTGCTGAGCATTTGTACGGTTGCAATGAAAAGTAAAATAGTCACAGCAGGACAGCTGGAGAACATCTTATTCCAGGTGACCTCTGGCTGGAGCTAGAGAACATCTCTAGTGAAAGAAGGGCTTTGGCTCAAATCTCTGCGTGCAGGAGAGTGGGTTTTGACCTCAGTGAATGTCTTTTCCTTTGAACACCAAGTCAGGGAAGAATAGCTGCCATACCTTATTCTTCCACTTTATGATGCCAGGCTTTTTTTCCTCTACTTTTATACCGTGTCCCTCAAATGATGTATTTTGCTGATCTGAAATTAATTTTTTCAGAACAGCTTTTCAAAAGGCTGACAGAAATCGGGTTTTTTTCCGTTTTGAGCTACTGAACAAAAAAATCAATGATTCTTACAGCTGCCATAGTGAGAACCCTCAGCTCATGCTGCCGTGCTGAGAGTCTAGGGAGACCCAAAACAAAAGCAGCAACCTAAAAGGGAAAGAAACTAAAAGAGACCTCACCCAACTGCCATAGATATAGGTATTGAAATTCCTGTTGACTGTAGTAATTCAGCAAAGAAATCTTTGTCTTTTATACTCAGGGAAGTTTACTATATAAGACATACACCTCAGAAGCAAAACCAAGGCTTTTGATGGGTGAAATAACTTCAGGAACAAACTTTTTAAAATCATGCATTTATGGTAATAACATAAAGGGATGAAAATTGAAGGTGCAATTAAACAGATTAGGCCAAAACTTTGTTGCTTCTCTGAGAAAACAGTGGAAATAAGTTTCAGTTGGGAAAACATGTAAGGAGAATAGTTTTTCTTTTCAATAGGGTGTTAAATGCTGTGTTCTTAAAATAACAGGCACAGCATGATGCTTTTATATAGCTTAGGTAAAGGAGTTTCCAGCACCCTTTCATTGTGTGACTTAGATACAATCATTGATGTGTTTTGCACACAAAAGAGCGACTCAAATGAGAGTATTATTAGAAGTAATACCGAGTTCCTACAAAAAATCCCAAAATGCTTTCTATATGGGCAAATATTAATATAAGTACTAGTTATTCTACTATAAATCTAATATTTACGCTATTATTAATATCTGCCTGTATAAAAATTGTTGTTGGGTTTTTACATGTTTCTTTTTTCAAAAGTCAATGGGGAAAACTTTTCTTCAAATGTTTTTATTAAAAAATACGACAGAACTACTTTTCAGCTCAGCCTTGCTATTAATTCTCCCCAGCATGCTCTGGGTTCTGGGCTGGTACTCAGAGCCTCACTGCTGACAGCAGTGCAGTGCAGAAACCAAGTCAGGGCTCTCTCTACTTCTCTTGCTCACCCCTTTCCCAGTCAGCATGTGAAAAGAAGAAAAATGTCTTCTCCTCCTCCTTGCAGCCTCCAGCAATGAAGGTGGGTCTGGCTCTAGAGTGCAGGTCTCCATCCAGCAAAGCTTTTAAGCACATAATCCATCCCCATTTAGAAAAGTGCAGATGCAGCTACATTTTGCCAAGTGAGACCCAGGAGCACATGCCAGCTAAGGGACTTTGGGAAGTGCTTTGGTGAGCAGGGATGGGCAGCTGAGAGGGGACCACAAAAAGGCAACAGCAGAAAGGAGCAGAGAGGGCAGCTCCAGTGGTATTGAGCAGCAGGAGCAAGGAGAGCTGAGTCAGGCCATGACTCAGAAAAGCTCACTGCAATTTCAGTGCCTTTGTTGACTCTGGTATCGCCTTTTCCAAGTCACTTCACTGTGCTGTTAGAGTTAACAGCAACCTCTTTGACAATATTTTTCCGAGATCTCCACAAACAAAGGGCACATTGTGAAGGACAAGTGTTAATGATGACATCTTTGCTGAAATTACCTGGTTTCAGAGGTAATTTCCATTATCTCTCTAGAACTTGCTAGAAGTTCTTGATTCTAACCTTGGGGACACATCTGTGACCTCATGTCTTCCACTGCTTCACACTTCTGCAGTCAGGATCACATTAGGTCAGCACAAGGAAAGAGTCAGGGCAAAATGCTCAGTCTAATTCTCCAAACATCATGGGCAAATTTAAGAGCAGCCAAGGGAAAGTAACTCACAGCCCCTCTGCTTGTAGAAGGCTATGCATGCCATGTTCATGTGATCCAGCATTAATGACCACAGGGAAAAGAGCAGCTTTCAGGCAAGTTAGTTTCAAGAATGGAAATAACTGAGTGTCTGGGAAGGAGGGTGAGATTTTGGTTGCTGGGAGTAAAAAATCAACACAATAAATAAAAGACCAGATCAACTGAGGAGTCCCTTTTCAAGGGGGTCTTTGCACTGCCTGGGACCAAACCCCAGCTCAGCTGAAGAACAGGGCACAAATCCAGATTTTCATGCACAGAGTACTCCCCAATATGCCATGACTGCCTCTTACCTTTGATATGTGGGCTGTTAATTTACTGGAACGTTTGAAGCACAGGATGAAAATGGCTCTGATGATCTCAAATGGGAAGCCCTTCTTCAACAAAATGCTTCACAGGAAATTTTCTTTTTGGAGAAGTACATACCAAAAAAGTGCTGAAGACTGTATTGTTCAAGACAAATCTAAGAGTTGCTGTCATCTAAAATAAGCAGCTAGTCCACTTTGATGTTCAGCAGAAACTTTTTGGATGTTACAAAAATAGCCCCTTGTATTAATCTGACAGGTCCAGCCCCCCTGGTGGTGCACAAAGCCTTAGCACAAGCAGAGCTTTCTAATGCCTTGCTGAGTCACCACATCACCAGCTCCTGACAGAAAGTCTTCTTCTAGATGTTCCCTGTGGGCTTCCCTAATTGTTGTGATGTATAAAATATGGCATGTGAGGGGGATACAGGTTACAGAGGCTGAAAAATGATGCTTAGTTATAAGCTACAAAATCTCAGTATCATAAAGATTGTTTCTGTTAGTGATCTGACAAAGCCTCATATCTTTCTGCAAGATGTCTGTGGCTTTAGCTCATTGAGCACTTTAATTTTCCCTCAAAAAAAGTTCAGGAGAAAAGGAGAATTTCATCTTAAGAAACAAATTAGACAACTATTTTTTATACTAAATATGCTTAATCTAAAGCTTTCTCCCTATTATTTCATAAATGCCTTGAGATTATAGCGGCTCAACTAAAGTAAAGCTTTAGTTGAGCTTAGTAAAGATTAATTGCATGTGGTCCTGGGAATACAGCCATTGCATTAATTATTCTTCCTTTCTATTGTGTTAGGCTTTTTGTAAATAATCTGCATGTTTAATGAATGGAGACTAATTAAGAAGAAAGGACATGATTTACTGTAGTATTAAAACCTGTCCATTGCCATAAGCAAGATATCATCAATATTTCTAGCTGAAAATTACTACTTACGATATACATCATGCTGAGTTTTGCTGTAACCATTAAAAAATGCTAAAAGAATATTTTATCACTGGGTACAAACAGCCATATGTAGATTTAAAACTATGTAACCAAATGCATAATTCATCAATGTATATGACACTTTGGAAGAAAGGCATTATAACTTGATTATTTCATGGATCCCAAAAGACAGAAAAATCTCTTTAAACTATCTTCAGGGCAAGGCTGATCTATACATCTAAATAAGACCAGTCAAGTGCTAATAACAGTTGTTTCACTGCAAACATGTACTTTCTTTATTGTCTTTAACAGATTTCCCTAAATTCACAGTGGTAACGAAACAGTTACCACTGCCCCAAACAGCTGATTTGTATGCCAAATAGCATGGTGGAGTAAATGCCACTTAGGACCAGTTCTATCAACTTTGTAGGTACAAACAATCACATTGATTTAAATGGAATCAATCAAGTCAGCAGGATGCAGTCAGGCAACGTCTACATTAGCAATAGGAGCAGCACTGCAGGAGGAAATGGCTTGTGCTGGGTGCCCAAAATCCGTGCCAGAGGCGTGGTGGAGAGACAGCATTATTCCTGCCAAGCTCCTGCTTGGCCCCACAGCTGCCTATTAGCAGCTGGAACAAACACAGTTACTGGGAAATTCACTTCAGAGGCATTCTCCCAACCCCAGCTGAAACAAGGCTGTGGGCACATCCCCAGATGGCCACAAGCCTGCCGGTGCCTCACATGCATCATCATGGTTTAGCAAAGAAAAGTTCCTCTGAGTCTTCTCCATGGCACTCCAAGGAAGGGACTGCACATCCCATGTGCTGAGGTGGCAGCACAGACTGTGTCCCCTGCAGGGCTGGACAGGCAGGGACATCCTTGGGTGACCCCAGGGAAAGCTTGAGTGTCTGGGGAAAGGGAGAGCATGAGGTGCATGGGAACCTTCATCAATGCTTGAATGAGGAATTGGTTTCCCTAGGATATTTCCCAAGTGTATCCAATTGGTGTAATGCCTCTGAATTTTAACAGCTGCCACTTAATCTGCACAAAACAGCATTAGTTCCACTTAACCAGGATGTGCCAGAGGAGGCAGGGAGCCAAGCATGATTACATCACTACAAATTCCTGATTGTTTGCCCTCACAGTGCAGAAGGATCAAAATAAAATAGCGGAATAGGAAAATTATATCACTATTACTTGCTTAATAAGATACTTTACCTCATTTTTCCCCAGCATTATAAATGAGACAGCTGCCTTGCTTTGTATCTCAGTACTCATCCAGCCTATTCTTCAGCACTTCTATTTGTTCTATTTTTCATTGCTGAAATAACAGTAGAGATAAGCCAATGGAGGCACTCTAATACCAGTATACAAAGTCACAGCTTCCTAGAAAGACAGAAATAAATTCTTTTTTCAAAAAAAAAAATTACATACACACATACACAGATGTTTTTTTTTCTTGCTGCCTACTGTGAATCTTCAGAAAAGTCAATATGTTGATTATTTTCAGCAGGGACATACCAAGCACATAATCAATATGTTTACATATTTCCAGCTATTGTATGTAATTTCTCTGCTGTATTTTGCAGTTCTTCTACATTAGGCCCGGCTAGAAAATGCAGCTCTGGTGGTAGCTTGGCTCTTTGTGATTTACATGTTAAATCCACTCTAAAGTCCTTAAATTATTTTCAAAGCAGTTTTCAAGCGATAGTGGAACTATTGGTCTGTGTTCTTAGTTAAGAAATTATTGTTTTGAGATAGTGTCTCAAATTCTATCTGTTTTAGTATCTCCTTTCAGGCTCCCCTTGAATAGCAGAAGTTTAGGCCAACTGATTACTCTGCCAGTCTCTCTGGAGATAACAATTTTCTCCATCTTGTTATGGATTTTTAGCTGTTCAGTAGTGTAAAGTGTAGATGTGCAAGTACTTTATTTCTTGATACAAATCCTTCAGCTTTCAGGTGACTTATAGTGTGACTTAGTATCTGTCCTCATCAGACACGAAAGGTTTATGCACTGTGCAAAGTACAGTAAATTCACAATAAATTACAGGAGTAATTACAGGAGATGACTGAAGATACTTTGAGATCCAAAGTACTGTTAGGTTCCCCTGGGCTTTCAGGGTAGCATGGCCACAAGATCTCACCAGAGGAGGCTTCTGTGGGTGCATAATTAAAAGCACAGTGCATGGCTAACCTTAAAATTTAAGCCAATAGGAAAGTTTGTGCATAAAAGGATTTGGTAGGCTGCGTCTTTCAAATGGTACCTATGATTTTGAAAGTATAATCAAAAATGAGGGGCAATGTATCAACAAGATCTTGATGTATCATTTTTATTTTATTATGGTAATTTCTCACCTAGAAGAAAGACTTCTACTGATCTTTCCATAATGAGATGAGAACTGATACAGTTTTATCTTTGGTCTAATTCATTGTAATGATTTGTAGGTGTTTGTTTTTTAATTTTGCTCTTTATTCAAATATTTCTGAAGCAGCCAGATTAACATAGTGTTTAAAATTGCTCACTGATCAAAAGGTATTATTGGGTATTTTGATTCTGACATGACAGCAAAAAAATTAATCTTACTGACACCAAAATTCTTCACTTGTTTATGTGTTTATTTATGTTCTGTCACTATTTCCTCCTCTGTTAATCCCAGTTTTGTTCATCTGCCTCCTTAGTAATCCGTTGAATCACTTACCTGGCTTTCAGAAAGTTCCCTGTCTGGATAAGCTGAGATAGAAGCCTGAATCATTTACACTCTCCACACTACAGCCAATAAAGAGATTGTTTACAAATTATACTATGATATGCAAGATCTCACTTGATTATACCTTAACTATTCTGTTTTTCCCTCCCTACCTCACAGATGATGGAAATGCTTAAAACAAGTTAAGGTAGTATGACACAGACTAACGTAAGTGTGAGCATGGCATCCAGGGGACGAGCTGTGAAATGTTTGCGTGCTTCTGCCAAACGCGCTGCATGGCTTTCTGCTCTTGTCTCGTGTTTCTGATGTTAGGCAGCATGTTCAGCAACATGTCAGCGTTTCATTTGATATTTATATTCCAGCTCAGCTTTGGTTTTGTGCAGTCTTAATATTCTGCCTTTTTTGGTAGCTTGTGGCAGCTGCTAGTGGCAAATCTGCAAGCTGTGTATGTCATTCCTAAGTGACCTTCAGAAGTTCCTGCTAGGATCAGGACTCCCCTGGATATGGCTGCTTAGAAACCCACAGCAGAGGTGTTGAAGTGAGTGGTTCAAATGGGTCAGGGGCAGAATTGACCCTCCTGTGCTGGCCAGTGGCAGCAGCTGCTCCTGGTGTGCCTTCTCTGGGAGTCAAGCCTGCTCCTGGTGCACTGGCAGACAACGACAGCTCTGCTTCCCCCAAAGCTTTGTGACTCTTCTGTTGTCAAACTCTTGCTTCGTGTGGCAGACAACACATTGGAATTGCAAATGTTGTCTGCACAGTCTCTGTTTAAAAAAGACTGATATGAGCAAATATGATGTTTTCCTATGTTTATATAGTCCTTTTAATCTTAGTGTATGTAAAGCTTATGAAGGTGAGACTAATCACAGAAGCTTGAAGCGTACTTACCCACATGGGTCCTGTGGTGCTGCTTGGTATGGAGAGGCAGAACTCAGTTGTTCCCCTCCTGGGTTTCTTTTCTTACTGGATTTTCACTCATATTTTAAGTGTGCTGGTGGGGGTTTTTGTCATGAGGTTAGTCAAATATTGACCAGGTTGCCCAACAAGGTAGTGTCATCTCCATCCTTGGAGATCCTCAGAACTTGACTGGACATGACCCTAAGCAACATGCTCTGTTTGGACCTTCTTTGAGAAGGAAATTGGAATATATGACCTCCAGAAGTGCCTCTCTACTTACAGATGTCCATTATTCTACAGTTTCATGGCTGTACAGGTGGGGAGTAGAGTGAAGTCACCAAAATAACTTTTAAGCCATCATTCAAAACCAGATCACCAGAGATCAGTGTTCTGGTGACTGGTCCACCTTCATAGATAATTAAATGGAGTTTGTTGAATGCTGTTTATTACTCTCAGTATACCCAGTTCAATCAATTGCAACTGAGGTTACACAGATAGATGTTTGTTGTTTTCTTATTATGCAACAGAAAATACGTGTTGAATAGTATGTGTTGTGTGAGATCAAGATGACTTATCAGAAACACCTCTACTTTTGAATTATTGAAGCTATGCTAGCTGACACTGCCAGCTGTCTACATGATGTTTTTATAGCTCTTCTCAAGTTTCCCGTGTAAGATCCCTACCTCTGTTCCTAAGACATTAATGATTAGACTGTCAGAGCTGAGAAAATCCAACTACTGAGCAAGGTCACCTTCGCTGTTCTCAGTAACAAAGGAAAATGCCAGGCTAACAAGGCTCAGGAAGTCCTAATTAACGTCAATGGCAAACTCAAAGCCAGAGAAAAATAGGGCTTGTAAAACAAGTCTCTCTAGAGCTAAGATTTTTTTTTTTTTTAGCCATTGTAAAAGAAGCCTGGAAGCTGTATTTTCAAAAATGGTTAGTGTTGGGGATGGGTTGCAGAAAAGAAAGGGAATCAATAAGGGGTTTGTGATATCCTGGCTCCTTCTCCTCAGTGAGTTCCTGCCAGCAGTCAGAGCTCCGAGACCCAGCTGAAACCCTGAGGTAGGAGCACTGTACATCTCTGTTCCCACCTGCCAAAAGTCACCATGCTCCTTCTTCAGTTTGGCTCCCAAAAAATCTGTCTCCTCAGGGATGCTGGAGCCATGACATACACAGAGCTGGGCCACCCCACAACCTCCCACCTCCTCCCCTTGCTGCCAGAGGATCCATCTTCCCTCATCCTACACAGCAAAAAAAACAATGGCCAATATCTACCCACAGTTGTTGGGTGAATGGATGTCCACAGATTGCATTTTATAGAAGACAACTCACAGATCTGTCTCTAGCACCCCTTAAGGATCCTGAATTTGTCTTTGAGTCTTGTGAAATAGTCCATCTTCCCAAAGTACCTATTAAGCATTTTTGCTCCCATTTTCTTCTCCTAAATCAGACTCAGTTCAAAATTCAGATTCCCTGAATTGTGCTAATCCTGCTCTGACCCCCACTACAGGCTTGATGGAACCAGCGGTCTCTCAGACACCTTATCTGGCAGAGAGCTGCTAAGTCCTGCAACATCTCAGCCTTTTCATTTGTATAACCTGGGTTTTTCATGCTGATGTCCTTACTCAGCCATCTCTGGTTTCTGTGTAAGCCCAGCCCAGTGCTGCTAGAAGAAGCTTGGTTTCCCCACTGATTTCCTTCTATGCCAAGGATGTCTCCAACTCAGTTCCCTTATTTTAGAAGTGTGAGGGAACAATCCATAAATGAGAGTGGTTTTGGTTTTCAGTGCCTATATGTGGGTAATAGCAGCTGCAAACAGGTTTTAAATTCCAGAAATAAATATTCAAATAAGATATGATGAACAAAATTCCCACAGCCTTTTCAGCAGTGGGGAGAACAAACAGAGGAAACAATTCCCTAAGGGTGCTGTGACTTTTCAGTGTTGGAAAGCCCTAGGGATATATTATTCAATCCCATCAGAAGTGACTCTGATGCAATTAGCCTACCTTGGGACAAGAAGTGATCTACATGACCTCCCAAAGTTCCCTCCTGCATGTTTCTGTATGATTCTGTTATTTTAATGATGATAAAAGCCTCAGCCAAAAAATGTAATCATGGTTGTAAACAGTGTGCACGTATAAGCAGCTGACACCAGGACACAAATTCAGTGGTAAGAGTGGACAGACCTGAAGAACCACTGCAGGCTGTTGGATGTCATCATCTCCCTCTTGCACACACACACAAGGGTGTAAGTCCAGTGCACACTGTTCTGCCTCTCAGTGTGACAACAGGCCAATGTTATCCACTCAGCCAACCCCAGCAGTAG
>VZTT01019282.1:5402-44216 GCA_013400855.1 Buphagus erythrorhynchus | reverse complement strand
GATAAAAGCCTCAGCCAAAAAATGTAATCATGGTTGTAAATAGTGTGCACGTATAAGCAGCTGACACCAGGACACAAATTCAGTGGTAAGAGTGGACAGACCTGAAGAACCACTGCAGGCTGTTGGATGTCATCATCTCCCTCTTGCACACACACACAAGGGTGTAAGTCCAGTGCACACTGTTCTGCCTCTCAGTGTGACAACAGGCCAATGTTACACACTCAGCCAACCCCAGCAGTAGCCACAGGGCCAGACACTGTGGCCCACTGGATCTGGCTCCCATGTGTTCCTCTGCACACCCTCTTGTCTCAGCTGCTTCCCTCCTTGAGCCTCAGAGCCTCCATCCTTCATCATACCCTGCAGCACAGTTACCTTTGCCAGCTCCATCATTCTGAGCAAATGACAGGAATAGTTCTTCTAAAGACCTTCACTGCAGTTTTCTTCCCCACATGAAGGTTAAATCCTCAGAAAATTACTCACAGAATGCCATCATTGATCGAAATCGTCTCCTACAATTTCATTCACCCTTCAGCCACATATGTTTTTGACCATGTCAGATTAGGAGAATGGTTTCTTGCCCTGGTGGCTTCTCTCTGAAGTCTCAGTTGCCATGACACCCCCTGTGCTTCCCAGGCAAGCACAGAGCTCCTCACACTGATGCTAGGTGGCCTTGAATATGTCCACACTGCTGCTGCTTGCTGCTTCATCTGCCCCACAAGAGCATTAAGCAAAAGTCAATGCTCTCTGAAATGGTCACTGCGTGGCTCACTTGCCTACTGTTGAGTTGCCTCTGCTCCCTGTTCAGAAATTCCATGCACCACAGAGCTAGGCATGCCTTCAGCAGGACATTTCTCCTCTTATCCTAATCCCTGGCTGTCCTTTGCTGCTAGATACTTATGCTAGTCTCTGTCATCTCTGTGGGGTCTTCTGCCCTGACATTTCCATTTGACTCATCCCTCATTCAAGCTGCAGTTGCAGTGCCACCTCTGGGGCTCTGGGAGCCATCCCCAACAAAAAGGGGAACACAGCATTTCTTCCTCTGCTCCCACCTGCTGTGCTCAGCCATGTGCTGATCCTCTCCAGCATTGCCAGCTTTGAACTCAAAGTCATATTATTCAGGGAGTAAACAGGGAGCAAACAAGTGTCTCTGTATTTATCACTGGAATAGTGTGTAGGCACAGCTCACTCTTCTCTGAGGCTGATGTTGCTCACAACCCAAAAAAATGGTGCTTTTTAACTTCAAGCAGAAGCACACTCACTCATTCACTCTTGAAAATGTGGTTATAACTCAAGCAAGGAGTGCACTCTTGGGCAGAATCCCTACCCCATCCAGCATATTAATATGGCCTCAAGGAATGTGGAGGAGCTTTATGCAAATGGGGACTTGAGACTGAGCCCAGCAAAGCATATTGTTTCCTGGAAGTGCATAAGGAGCCCTAACAAAGTCAGCAGGATGATCCATGGACTGAGAGGTGTGCTCTTATCTAAGTGCTTTTCTGGCTGAGGGCCACAGACCAGCTTGCTCCTGAGAGCCCATGGGACAGCTAGAAAAGCAAAATCTGCCCAGTGGAATAACAATGCCTCTCTTGCCCAAAGGCTAACTGACTTCCTGATATGTGAAAATTACAATGTCTTTATCAAAGACATGGAAAAGCTCAGCAAACCTCAAGCTTCCTTCCTTCAATAGAGCAGTTTTAATCCTTCTTTAGGGCTGGCCAGCCTTCCTGCATCATGTGTCCCCAAAATGCCAGCATTTCCCTATGATCAACAGCCACCAGATGAAGATCTGAAGCAGGACAAAGACCTTGGGACTGTTCACAGACAAGAGCAGAATCCCTCTCCCACAGTTGCTATGGAAAACATCTTGGCTGGNAAGGAACTCCAGTGTCAGGTGGATGCTGTCAGTGCCATGGGGATCTCAGTGCTTGGAAACCATAGATAAACTACTCATCAAACATAGCCAAAGGATCAGAAATTATCCAGTACTAAGGGTTGGATTTGCTGCGTACTGTAGGCTTCCTTCATAGTGGCAGCATGTGATATCCCCTCTCTGCATCCACACCACACAAAGAATATAACAGGCAGAAACCCAGACAGGCCAGCAGCCTCTCACAGCCTGGCAGTACATTAAACTTGCAAGTTATTATACATGAGTTGAGCTAGAGCAGGCTGATGCTCTTGCACACACTGCCTTACCTGTCTTCCTGATGAACAGCTATTTTGGATTTTCCAGTCATTCAACATACTCATCTGTAAGAACATTTTCTTATTTCTTAAGATGCATTCCTCTTTTGTAGTCCTATTGACAATCATGTTAGCAACATGAGACTTCAAGCACTCATCTACTCAATCACAGCATTTTCAGCAGTAAATGATCCTCTGAAATTCAGATTAGAGACAAAAAAGACTCTCTACTGGTGCTCATTGAATCAGTTTTTTCTCATTACAGATTTCTGTTTTATATCAAAATGTGCACTGAAAAATATACCTCTTGTTCTAAGAACCCATCTTTAACAGAGTTGAAGTGGTATAAAGTGTAATTAATAGGTTAGTCCCATCTCTAACATCTGTGACATTATTACAAGCATTGCAAAATGCAAGAATATTCCCCTGCTGACAAATCTGATCTGTCATTAATTTTGGTCCTCACTAGAGAGTCAAGTGGGGTTAAAGGCCAGGAGAGCATATACCTTTGCAACTCCTTTTGTCAGCCAGCAAAAAAAAAAAAGAAAATAGGGTGTTATTCTCATTTTGGTACTGGCTTGGGACACCCAAAGCACCACTATCTGGATGTCGAGGAAATACAGAAAAAAAAAACAATTTCACTGAAATGAAGACATAGGGCTGTCTGCAGTCTATTATATATTAAGGGGAGGGCAGTCATTCTCTAGAATGCCTGAAGCCAACTCTGAAGCCAGAGCTCATATATTCTCAAAGGTGTTGAGCTCAGATCCACTCTGAGGGGGAGAAAATATTGCCTCTATCCAGTTCATGCCAGAGAAGATCTCAAAAAGTAAATCAAAGGACACTAGGGACAAATCTTTGGTAAAAGCATATCAAAACTTTGTTTAATTTGTTTGCACTTCTCTTGTAAAGCAGACTCACCAGAGACAATATGATCTACAAAAGGAATATGTTACTAAATCAGGACACAACTTACTGGAAGGATGAGTAATGATTTCATCTAAGTCATTATATCTTCCTATCAATAGCATATCTCTGTGGGGAGCATGCTCACCTCCAGCTGAATATCATATAATCTCTGTAGGAGAGACTTCAGGTGCCTGACTCAAGGGCATGACACAACAAACCATCCAAAAAACAGTGGGGCAGATGGCCCCTTGTTGAGATCAGATGTGCACAGACATGTACATTTTGTGGTACGTTCAATATCCAGCACATAATCCCTTCAGTTTGTAAAACTTGCTTTTGCCCAGGTATGTGAGAAAGGGCCACTTATTAGGACAGCAGAAAGGGGGTGATTATCCTGGATACAGGCATGATCACAGACACTGACCTCTGAGTGTGACACACACCCATGGGATCCCTGTGTGATACAGATTGGACCAAGTGAGCAGGGGGGTCTGCACATGTACACCTCCATCCTGCTAAACTTTCAGAGCAAATATCTAAAGTCCTCAAATGCTGCCCAGGCAGCTTCTCTGAACAGAGCAGGATTAGTGGGTTAATGCTTGGACTCAATGATCTCAGAAGTCTTTTCCAACCTTAATGATTCTGTGATTCTAAGAGTACATGTGTATGGGGGGCTGTACTGGGTTAAAGATCAGAATCACAGAATGGGTAATGCTGGGAGGGACCACAGTGGGTCATCTGGTCCAGCCTCCCTGCCCAAGCTTAGCTACAACTGAGCCCCTTATCTTACTTCACATGCCTACCCTGTTTGACTGTAGTTGGTAAACCTATTAGCTTCTGTATCCAGGCAGCACACACCCCCAGCCCTATTTTCAACATTATCACCATCCTCTCTCTTCTCTCCAGACTAATGCTGTCATTTAATCCTGCTGACATTCCCTCAAAAGCCTCCTACAAAATTATCTATTACTATTTGTTCCCACAGTAGAGCCATGATAACTCAGTTTTCACAACCTTCTCTGTTCTGGCCCTGTTGATGCTCACCTTGTCTTCCCTCAAAATGTCACAACTAAAATCAATTCCTAGCTTCAATCCCTTAGCAAACCACACTAAATCCTTTCACTGTTTCACCTTCATCCTTTTTGTCAGATTTGTGGTCCAACCTCTCAAAAGTTTCCATAAAACTACTTCTGTGGCTTTTCCTACTTTTCTCCTCCTTTCTTCTGAGATGCTCATTTCCTTTTCCTCTTCGTGGCACCTCCTTCTCCCAGGCCTCCTGCAACACAAAACCTCCTCCCTGAGTGCCACCACTCAGGGAAGTTCAAACCATACCAGTTTCCAAGTTTTCCATAGGTTTGCTCAGGAAAGCAGTCTTGTCTGTGTTATTTTCAAATCATTCCTTGATGTCCCACCTGCAGCTCCTGCCTCTGGTGTTGAGGTGTTGCCTTCAATGAGACATGAGCAGTGACTCTCTTGCTCTGTAATCCTCTGCACAAAGTGCAGGCAGCTGGAGGAGGAATCAATGCCATGCCCTGCCCAAGTTAGCCTTGCTTGAACTTACCTCCAAGTAAACCAGATTCAGTCTTTGTCTGCCACTAGTTTTTGTAGCACAGGATCTACAGCCCATCCTGAGTAAAAACCATCCTTTCTGGAGAGGAGGTACAGCTGCTGCCTGTTTCCTGCCTCCCTTCTGTTATTACAAATTGAAAGTATTTTAAATGCCTGTGAAAGACCTGGCATTACATTAAAGTTACATTGAGGAAAAGTTCCCTTTGGAAAGGAAACTATGATTGAGATTTGGCTAGGGAAAGTGTCTGGCTATGTCTTCACCCAGATTTATTTTTTTTCTTCCCCAGTGGAAAAATAAGGGAATGTGACTTGAGGACCTCGAGATATTGTCAGAGTAGAGTTTCTTGAGCAGAGGGCACACTACCCACCATCCAGAGGACATTCATTCACCTCTACCTTGTGTATGGTGCTCAGGCTGAGTATAGAAATATTTACCATATCCAAGCAGCTATTTCAGCTCTCTGATTTACAGAAAATTATCTGCCTCACAGGAGCCGCCTCTGAAGCAGTTTGTAATTAATACATCCATTTTCATACTCCTTAAAGACAACATTCATAACAGATTAGAAAGATCAGAGATACCACAAAGATTTCTAAATAACAAGAATTAGTTGTCATTAAATATATCACTGTAGAGTAACAAATAGACTTGTCAATTGCGTATCAAAGTTAATTAACAAAAAAAGGGATACTGATGATTTAAGAAAGCATATACAAGGGAATTCATTCAAGTCTGTAAACCAGAGTAGTTGTAGGTAGCTGGCAATTTTTGGGTGCCCTGCATTATACTTTAAAGTTTAAGTTGTTTGAGCCTGGATATTTACATGGGTTTTCTGTTGGTTGTTTTTTGTTGTTGCTTTTGCTGTTTGGGTTTTTTTAAATGAAGATGCTGCAAAAATTGCATCCAAAATTAGAGGGCTTGTAAGGGCTAAATCCATTTTGCCAAAGTCACCCATAATGGACATATTATCCTGCAGCTAAGATTGTCAAGTCAGTTGTAATAGGTTTTCAAAAGCGTTGCAAAATATGTGCAAGTCATAACTTAACTGAATTCCTTGTAAATTCTATGACTAATTAATTATAACTTGTATAAAATATTTTGATGCTCCATTCACATGCTTAGAATTTAATTAATTTGTTGGTTACATGCCCCTAATAATAAATGTTTCTCCATGATCTTGGTCCAAAGCCTTGTAACAGTGCAGAGCTTTCCATCAGCTTTAAAGGCAACTCTGTCACTGACAGTGGTAAAGTTTACTGAGCCCTACAAAAACTGTCTGCTTCACATAACCTTTGATAAGCATGTTGTACAAAAGGCAACAGGCAGTATTTATAGGCTGCCCATGTGAGGGAAAGTACAGGTAATGCTCAGACTGCTTTGTAAAACCTACAAACCAGATAGCAACTCACCACTGCTGGCCTGGGGATTCACATGTGTGCAGTAAATAGCCAATGTCATTTCTCACGTAGAAAATTAAGAAACAAAAATCATATGAATTGGCTGAATATAGTCCATCCTAGTGATGTGCTGGGTCCTACAGTGTCCTCTTCCTACTAGGTGGTTTAGGATCTGTTTGTCTAATCAGATCAGCCTGAAGATTTAATCCAGACTTTTTAATGAACAGTGAATTCAGTCAGCAAAATACGCTTTTAACCATTGTCTGATAGAAACATATCGGGGAAAAAAAAGCATTTTGCTCTGAAGAATAAAAAAAAGCAGGGAACATATATTCCTTTGGCAGGATTTGATAAATCATATAATAATAGAGTTATATTTCTTGCTAAGCATAGCAGCTGTCTGGAGGAACCCAATTAGGTAACTTGGCCATTTGCTCAGTTAGTCAGTGATCCTCATTCCTATTTTTCCTCATCATCCATGATACTACCAGAAGGTGCAGCAAACTGTTTCCACAATTCTCAAAAGGTCTCCCTCTCTGCTTTAGAATGGGGCACACACAAGGTCACTGCAAACAATGCTGTTGAGATTGAGGGAAGAGCCCTTTTTCCCTTCTAAACCTGAAGCCACACACACCACTTGAAAAATTAATGACTGACCGGGTGATTGTTGTCTCCTGGGGAGTTTGAAGTGAGGTCAGTGCTTATTCACCCTCAGGAGAGGAAGGTGGTTTAATGGATGACACAGTGCCTTGTGCTGCAGCTTCAGGACAGTAGGGCAGCACATCCTGGGTGACCCAGACTTCACTTGCCTGCAGTTCCCCTTCGGGGATTTTTCGTGCTAAAAAGGTTCACAAAGAAAATGGATATATTCATGGCTGAAAGACTTTCAGGACCTTTACATGCAATGATGTCTGTTGGGCTCCCAAATTCCCCCCTCCAAATTGCTGGATGGATAATTTTTAAGAAACATCTCTATGGCTTTCCCTGCTCTGTCCTACATACATCCATACATACTGCTGGCCACTGCCAGAAAAAAGATATGGACTGAGTGGACATCTGACCTTACATATGGAAGGTGAGAACTTTGTTTTCATACCTGCCTGCTCTTGGGGAATGTCTGTCTCCAGGCTCCTCTGGCCACTGTGGAGCTGTTCCTTCACATGCCCTCACACTCCCCTCAGCCCTGTCCTTACTGCAGTATTTATACCATCACAGCAATGCCTCATCATGCTGCCCCACCACAGAGCAGGAGCTCCCAGGAGCTCAGCACCACATGCTTAGCTCACAAGCCAAGCTAAGCTCCCTCTTGCTCCCAGCACTGTGTCACTTCTTTCTTGTGCAGTAGAGATCTTTGTTTTACTGACCTGCACAACACACAGATTTATTTGCTGGAGTTACAAAATATATGAGCTGATACAACAACCAGTTTCTACCAAGGCTGCAGGAAAAAAGGCTGTAACTTGCTGTAAGAGCCACAAGCTCCATCAGAAAACAGGAGGTTCCACATAAGGGAAGCACGACACTAACCACTTAATAAAAGCAACCCCAGTCCACCAGGGAACTGGCAGAATTTACAGGCACTGTGCTGGGAACAGAAATCCAGCCCTCACAGTCAGAACAGAACTATTAGCAAACACACAGAGCAGTTAATATTTTGAGGTTGTTATAGCTTTATTTGTGTACCTTGATAGGTGACATTTCCAAGACACTACAAGTCTCTGTAGAGTTGGACCTATTATTAATGGTGAACATGCAGCTGAGCTGACATGACAGAGAAATAAAGAAGTGAAGTGCACATAGTCATTTATGCAGGGAAGGTTATTCCCCAAAGTTTTTTTAGTAGCCTTCCAGTCCCCTTCTACCAGAGACAAATGCCTTGTGCTACCACTACACAAAGCAGATTTAGAAGCCTACCTTTGCCTTGACTAAGGATGCTTTTTCCCAGGTGTATTTTCTCATTTGTTTCTGCTATTGCAGCTAAATGTGGGTGGGAGTTTTCTTCTGGGTGATGCTCCCAGCAGGTATTAACCTCCTGTGGGGTTTTATTCTTCAGTGGTTCACTGGCCATTTGGCTCTCAGCCATAGGGAAGCCCATAGAGTCTCTCCTGATGGCACTCCAAAATCCTGCAGGGCAATCATCACTGTCCCTTCTCCCAGGCAACCTGTGAATGGCTGTGGGCAAGAAGATAGCCAGAGCCAGCCCTGCAAGGGGATAAATGGAGACATTTGAAACACTGAAGTAGGAATTGGACAACAGGTTTCATTAAAATCCCAGCTGGAGCCACTGGTGACTCAGGTGGATGTGCTGACAGTGGTTGTAAAGGGAGCTGAAGGAGCTCTGGAGTGACACCTGTGAATAGGTGTTCCTGAGACCCCTCAGACAGTTCAGGGAGGGAAATCCCTGATGGCCACATATGGAAACAGCCTGTGTGCTTGGAGCCCTATTGCAAAAGGTACCAAACTCTCCTCCCCAGAACTGTGCTTGCCCAGCTCCTCACCATCCCCCATTGCACAGGGAAAGCCCCACAATTCTTAAAGCTGCTGTAATCCAGAATGAGACAAATGGAGGGAAAAACGTACTAAACAGTTGTTTCAGCAGCTGATTGTTTTTGGTTTCTTAGCAACTGTGGGAAAAGAAAGCTGCCTGGGATGTGAGCTGTCTGGACAAACCCAGCAGGCATCCCTCTGTGGAGGACAGCCCTCCTCCTCTCTGCTCATCTGCACAGGGAAACCACAGCTGCTGGGAAGCCTTCCCTAAACAGGGACGTAGCAAACAAGTCCACCAAAATAGATGAACAGGCTTGTCCTCTTGTCCTTCTCTCCACTGAGGGACAAGGAAACAAGCTGGCCATCAGAATCTTCAGTGTGGTTCCTCCAGAAGTGGAAAGGTTGTTTGAGATTAGACTGCTTTTCATTTTAAAGAGCATGGAAAACATTGACTTGCACTAACAGCTCCAGTCAACGGTGCTCCCAAGCTGCACCCAAAATAGGAACTGGAGGAGAGGAGTCAGGCACTGCAGGAGAGAAGTCAGGTTCTTCTGTGCCTCAGTGGCAGGGCCAGGCTGGAGGGGAGCAGAAGGACACTCCTGAGGGTCCAGCCACCAGCCACTCCAACCCTGCAAATGAGCCTGATGGCTTGGTGCAGGGGTCCTCAGCTCCTCTCCTGGCAGTGGAGGTGGATCAGCTATGTCATCCTTCACAGGTTGTTTTGAGAACACTGCTGTTGAGTGCAGGAAAAGCTGCTTATGGCTATTTTCCCTGTAATCTGCAGTGTCAGTCTCCTGCAAGTCCCTTGAGCAAATCCCCAGAGAGAAAGGGCTGGTTTTTGCCAAAGGGTTTCACATCTCTGTGGGTGTTTGTTCTGGAGGTTTCAGCACTGGTGCAGGGTTTGTGGGGGTCTCTGTGTTGGAGCAGCCATTTCATTGTTTTGGTTTTCAGGGACAGTGTTTAAATCATTTAAATTCGTGCCTGTTACTGACATACTGGCCGTGCTCATTGCTAATAGCTTATTTCCATCCATGCTAGCACTATCTCATTCATTCAGATATAAGTATGAGGATGCTGAACTGTAGTTAATCCTACACATCCCTGACTGTTAATTTAATGACTATTAAATATTAATGGGAGCAGAGAAGGGAAGTCAGATCACCTTTTCCACAGCTTAGTGCCCCTGTCACCAGGCTACAGTGTCATCCTTGATCTTGCTTTTTATATTCCCTTTCTCCCAGTTTCATTTACAGGACAAAGAAAGATATATTTTATAGAACACTTTGTAGTCAAGTAGCTATTGCAAAGATTAGAGCTGCACCAAGATCTCCCATTTCCAGGTAGATGTTCAAGCCACCATGCTGTTGGTTAAAAAAGGGGGTGGATTTTTTTTGTCTACAATCTGGGAAAGGGCCTTACACCCCAGCTTAGAATATGCTAGAGAATACACTAGAGAAGGGGAGAATGCACAAAAACACAGACATCCATGACCTAGATGCTCCTCCTGATGCTGTGCAAAAGGTAATTCATTGTTCCAGGGGAGATGTGAGGGTGTCTGGTGGTTACAGTCCTCCCCAGGGCAGGGGAGCACCATGGGTGTACCAGGATGTGCAGTTCATGAAAGCACAGCCTGGAACCGAGGGTGCACCCTGAGGCTCTGGTGCAAACCCTCATCACCACAGTGCCACGTGCCCTCTTCTGTTCCCAGCCTGGTGGTGGGAACACTCTTCTGACTAGTCTGGAGTACAGAAGTGAATCCCCCCTACTAGAGGAGAGAGTTGAACACCACTTTTCAATTCCAGATGGGTATTACCATGTCTTGATTCTCAGAGAAAGCATCGTCACTTTTGGTCATGCTTCAACAAAGAAAGCCATATGCCCCATGTGAGCATCCACAGAACATTTCATTTGTTATGTTTTCAGGCAGTGGGGACCAGGGATGGTGGTGTAGAGATCTCTTTCTCTACATCTTCCCATGCCCTTTTTTCTCATGGTCTTTTCTTTTGCATCAGGCAGTTGTGACTGCATCCTTAAAACAGACATGTCTAACTGCTGGAGGTATTTGTCTGTGTTTTAATCTATGTATCTTCATATGATTATATTTTTCTGATTATAAAGCTAATGAGATAAAGCAGAAATCAATCAAAGTAGCTGGGCTTGAAGTGCATTAACACTTAATACTACCTTTTACTATTGTAATTAATATTTATTTACTTTTTCAATTGCTACCTGGTTTGCTTATCTGTATGAGAGACACTTCTCAAAAGTATCTTTCTGACTATAGTGTTTTATTTTTACAGAAAAATGCAGGCATTTAGTGAGATGGAAATTACTTCCTTATTATTTAAAATTAATTCAGCCTGTCAAAATTAGCTCATTGCCATGCACAGTGTTTCCTTTTTAATTCAGTCTCAGCCTTTCTAGAAATTGAAATTCTGTGCTGAGATGATGTACATAGTAGGCTTTTTATACATATTAAGCTCTACATATTTGGAGGATTAAGGCCACATAAACATTTTAGAATAGGGTACATAATTATAAAACAAATTTTGCAGCAGGGATAAAAGAATGTCAGTTTTCCATTGGTCTTGTAAACTGCTTTGCTAGCCAGGAAAGAAGCTGCAAGAATGCCTGATGGGAATAAAAGGGACTCTCTTGCCTATTCCTTTAGGACTCTAAATTTTGCTCAATCAGGATAAAAGTAGAGGAAATATTTGCATATAAATAATTGGGATGCCAGTGCTCCCTTCTTTTCTCTTCTTAGAATAAAAAAGAAGATAATGGAAAGCAGAAAAGGACAGAGGAGATTGAAACCTGTGATGGGTATAGGAAAAGATAACCTTAATAAATGGGAGAAAATTGCCTGTCACCTGCAAAGGGAGCAATGAAAATAAGGGGGGAAGGGAGACAAGTTTCTGACAGCAGCATTCCATAGGAATTTCTTCAGGACCAAGAATCAATTAGGAAAGGGAGAGAGAGAAGAAAAGGTAGCTTTAAAAGATCTTCATACTTCCCACTCTGTCCTCTGAGCTGCTCTCAGTTCCCACTGCACTCCCTCCTCATTGTAGCTGAATGGGCTTGTGGCAGAGGTTCAGTCCTCTGGAAACAGCCCAGTGTGAGAGGAAACATCCCAGAGACCCACTGCACTGGGCTGGTGTCCTGGTCACACTCCTTGAAAAGAGAACAGCAGGGAATGAAGAGTTTTGAATGGAGGGAGCAATCAAGGAAAAGTGTTGCTGGGGAAGGCACCTGAAAAGGTTGCCATTCCCATAGTAAGAAGATGAAGATGGAAATCATTTTTTTCATCCACTAACTGAGGCAAAAAAGTAGTTAAATAATTTCAATACATTTAGGGATACCATAGACAAGACATTCAGTCACTCCTGTCTCCAAGAGGGATGATGTGGGGAGCAACTTACATGGCAGTGTTACCTCAGTCCTTGGGTAGGTCATGGAGTAAATAGTCCTAGAAATCATTTCCAAACACAAAGGACAAGAAGCTGATTGGAAGTAGTCAGCCTGGATTTACAAAGGGGAAATTGCACCTGAGAAAACCTGAAAGCCTTGTTCAGCAATGTGAGTGCCTCAGTGGTCATGGGGAAAGCAGTGAGTGGCATTGTTCATCTTGACTTTAGCAGGGATTTTGAGTGCTTGCCATAACTTCACAGACAAGGTGATGAAGTGTGGGGTAAATAACTAGACAATAAGGTGGACAGAGAAAGGGGTGAACTGCCAGGTTAAAGGGCTGTGATCAGTGGCACAAAGTCCAGTTTGTTGCAGCACAACCCAGATACAGATAAACCATAGGATGAGGGAGGTATCTCCCACTATTGCTCCCTTAGTAAGAACTGATGCAAATAAAGCTCCGTAAAACAAAACCTATTGGCAGGAACAACCAGCTTCAAACCCAAGTCTTGGCCCTTGGCAGTAGGAACCCATGCTTGCACATTGAACACAATTCTTGCAAAGAACAGCAAAGGGAGCTGGGACTGTTTAGCCTGGAGAAGAGGAGGCTTGGAAGTGACCTCACCACTCACAACTGCCTGAGAGGAGGTAACAAGTGACAGGACAGGAGGAAATGTCCTGAAGTTGCACCAGAGAAGGTTTAGATTAGATAATAGGAAAAAATTCTTCACTGAATGAGTGGTCAGGAGTTGGAACAGGCTGCCCAAGGAAGTGATAGAAACACTGTCTCTGAAAGTGTTCAAAAGGTGTGTGGATGTGGCACTAAGGGACATGGTTTAGTGGTGAAAGCGGTGACGATGGGTTTAAGCTTGGAATAAATGATCTTCGATCTTTTCCAACTTCAACAGTTCTATGATTCTGTCATTCACTATCCTGGAATTCAAAACCTCAACAATTGCAAATGTGCTTTAACTTGTGCTATTTTGATGGATGTTTCTGGTGAAACAGGCACCTGGAAATGCTTGACTGCCAAAACTGTAGGGATAAGAGACCATGAGAAGAAGTCAGAACTTGTTTTCTCCTATGTTCAGAGCTTTCTTTGTGCCACCTGCTGTGGCATCCCCCAGCAGCACATCCCACATCTGGGCTCTTATCTCTCTCTCTCTTAGCCTTTTGTCTCAAGTGTTTGCAATTAGCTAAGGATCCTGCCACCAAACTATTTTGGGGACAGCAAGGTGTTGGTTTTTGCAGATTTAACACAAGTTACTGTGAATCATCAGGAGCATTTTATAGATTAGGTTTCTGATGTTAAACAGACCGTGTTTTAATTTTTTCATATGTACATTGCAAAACAGTATAGAAAAAAACCCCACATTTTTCAGATAAACTATAAGACTTTAATTTTTTTTTAATCTAGCAACTTCAAAATAGTGTCTAATGAAGGAACTTAAATCCAAGTTATTATTTTTTTCATTTTGTGCATTTAATAAATGTTTCTGTCATATTCCAATTTTACACAGTTTTGAATTATATTACAAGTATCAGTAATTAATTTTCTTAGTAATGCCGCATATTTTGAAGTTACCAGAACTGCTTTGAGTGAGCAGGTAACTCTAGATACCGCAGTCCCCTCTAGTGGGGAAAATGAGACTCTGCCGATTTTGCAGGACCTGCTGCATTAGCTGTGGCTGGATATGAAAGCTTTGCTTTTCCCCCATATATCCTGGGGACTCTGAGTAGATTTTTTCTGTTTTTGGTTTTTTACTTATTTATGGTACATTATTTTTGTTCTGAAGGAGAGATGGGCATTTGAGGCTCAGGTTCAGTTCCTACTTGCGAACTTTCAGAGCAGAAATTCACTACATGCCCTACAAACCCTCCTGTCAAAAGACAGCAAGTTTCCTGTTTTTTTAAATAAAAAGGAAACTAAGGGATTCATGAAGAACAGGTTCACCAGAGATCACCATCCATCTCCTGGCTCAGCAGCTCATCTAAACCCATTTTTAAATCTTTCTGTACTGGCACTTTCTGATTCAGAATTGTGCCCTTGTAATATTCCCCTGTTCTGTGAACAAGAGGCAGTGATGTTTAGGTTTTAGGAAGCCACAACCATCAATATAATGAAGAACATCCCCTCCTCAAGAACCTTATCTGCCCATTTGTCACACTTCTGTTTCACTGCAGTTCAAAGGGAGAGCTGTGCCTACCACTCCACATTTCTTTTTGGTTTTTCCCTTACATAACTGTCACCATGTTTTTAATTAAGTTAAATAGGATGTTGCTCTGAGCTCCTCAGCAGCTTCCTGAATTTTGTGATCTATCCCATCAATTGACTGAAATCAGAGCACTGTCTCTGCTGGTACCACGTGCACTGAGTGCAAGTCACAGATATTTGCATGAACCAATTTATCTCTAAAAATATTTCTTCTTGACTGAAGAATAAATTGCCTTTACCCTAATGCTCTAGGTAATGAATTGCATTTGAAATGTGTTTATTTTTAGCAAACAAATGCTAATGGCAGCTTGCTGTTAAAAATAGGCAGTACAGTTGGCACAGAAATATAGGCTGGGGAATCGTTCTTCCCTGATCAGTGGAAATGCCCTCTGTGTAAGTCACCTGGGGAGAAAACATGATGTTCCTAAGTAATTTAGTCCCTCCAGCTGGAGAGAGGGTGAACAGCAAGCCACTGCTGTCACCTGAGCCCTGCCTTATGAATTGCCCTGTAGCATCCTCATGGGGCTGTGTCCCTCCTGTGGGGCCAAGTGTGTAAGGTGGAGACTGCACATTTTTCTTTTCCTGTCTCCCTGCTGTATGTCAGTGGGTGCAATGTGGGTTTTCATGTGCCTCTAGCTCTGCCTGGCTGCAGGGAGTGGGAGCATTTTGAGGGGGAGCACTGCAGGACCCCAGCATTATCAGTTCCCACTCCTCTCTTAGCAGCTGCTCCCCAGGCCAAGGGACTTTATCTTGGACAGGGTTTTCCTAATGTCTGTAAAATTTCTCTGGCTGCTCTCTAAGTCCATTACTTGTCACATTCCCATGATTTATTCCTTTCATTTTCACAGCTGCTTTTTTTCGTAGTAAAGAGTGTTATGTCCACTAAGTCTCCTTTCCTCTAGATTACACAGATCAATTGCCCATCTTTTCTCTTACATTAAGAATTCCAAGGCTTCTGACACTCTTGTTGTTCCACTCTTTTATTCACCAGATAGGTACACTTCTCCCTTACAGTCTAGTGCCAAAAAGCCAACCAAGCAGCTGAGGCTTTGCTGAGCAGCCTGGAAGACTCACTTTGTGCATCTTGCAGATAATCTTTTCTGCTTCTTCAAAATGGTAGGGAATTTGTCTATTTTTCACCATAGAAGGGCCTTGTGGAGTCATGTGGTCATTTGGTCCATAACTTTTATCCTGTAACACTCTCTCCTTTGCCCATGCATGTGTTGCTATTGAATTGTGTCCTGTTTTTCAGATCATTTCTCTAACTCTTTATAAATGTTGAATACTGTTTCTGACCTACAACACACTTGGAGCCCCTCCTGAATTACTGTAACCCACAAATGGAGGAGTATATCCTCTAGTCCATTGGAGATCCTCTATTCCACTATCTAATAGTGGAAGTGAAAGTATTTTCCTAACATCAGACCTAAGACAGATTTCCATGAAACTCTAATAAATACAGTCCTTCAGCTGGACAGTGAGCCACTAATCACCACTCTAACAGTATGTTTTTCCAACAAGTTTTGCATTTGTTTTCATAGCAGCTTATCTAAATAAAGTTTTCTACATGCTATGAGAATGCTTTTCAGGTTTTTCAGATTCATGGTTCAACTCTTTTAGAAGTCTGGCTTATAGAAGTGGAAAACAGATAACCTTCCAAGCACACAGGTGCTGCACCAACTACTGTTCATCAAATGCTTGTTCTATACTTTCAATACACTTTTTATCACCCAGCCCCCATGGGGCTGTTGTGATACAAGGTCTGGTCTTCTCACCTCACTTTAGCTCCTTAGTGAAGTATTGAAGTGCCAGTTCTGGTAATTTGGTTACCAGAGAGATACTCTCAGGGTCTGGCTGCACCATCCAAACCCTCCAGGTGTGGCAAACATTGCCTGGCAGGAACCCAGCTGCTCCTGCTGTCTGCCCTGGCCATGTCAGCATCCCCTCCCTCAGAAAAGGGGCAGTATTTTTGCTTACAAGTGTTGTCCTGTGATTCTCAGCACTCCTAAAGTTGGATCTGCCCTGGGAGTAATTGCATGGTGCATCATGGAAGAGCTTCTCCATCCCTCCAAAGCAGCCCAGAGGATAAGCCCTTCTGCTTCCAATAAAACAGCCTAAAGCACATCTGCTCCTCTGCACCATTCATTCCACCTGGAGCAGGGACAGTCTGGCACCTGTAGGCTACTGAGTTTTCCAAGCATGGGAGTTATGGAGAGCAGGGGTGTCCCCATCTACAGCAGCAGAAACCACATCAGACTCCAGCACCTCCTGCTCTCAGGGCCAAAATCTGCCAGCCTCCAACTTGTCCTTGCACTGGCACTCCTCTGGACCCAGATAATTTTGCACTGAAAGCTCACTGTTAAAAAGGGGTCTCACCACAATAGAAAGGACTTCTCTTAAGAGGGATGATTTTAAATTTTCTGTGGGCAGTTTTCAGTCACAGATAGGGAAGTGTTTTAGAAGTGAGGACAAAATTCTGTTCACACAGGCTCGAGGCAGGAGGCTGGCAGCTCCCACCACTTCACTGCTGAAGCACAAAATTTGTACCAGAAACAGCCCCTACTCAAGAGATTACAAATCTAGTTTTGAACATTGTTTTCCAGATTTTGCTTGAAAGGTAGGTTCAGTGTCCTTGAAAGGTAAGGCAGCATCCCCTACTTCCTGCCACAAAATCTTACATAGAGATCTCTAGCCAAAAAAATACTGCCTTCATTTGACAGAAAGGACCCAGTAGGACCAGACTGAGCTGTTGCTGGTTGAAAATTATCTAAGAAGACTAAAAATTATCATCTTAACCAGAAAAATGCCAAAAATCCTGAAAAAAATCTAGTAAATATTATTTATTTCACATATGATCAAGAGAAGGTTCTTCTCCTGGGGAAGAAAATTACAGTGGGAAGTCCTTGATTGATCCTTGGTGCTTCTCATTATAATATGATCTTAGGAGTTGGCTTGGTTCTACTGAGTCAAAAAAAGAACCAGAAAGGTCCCAAAGGGTTTCCTTCAGATATAGCTTTTAACACAAAATATGGTTGGGAGTCTAGATAAAAAACACTAATTAAAGAAAAGTAGAACTGATTCCTTATTTATAGGCTTTAGTATTTCCTGGGTCCAAACCCATTACTTCCTAATTCTAGACTACAACCTAAACCGGAATTATAACAATTAAAAGTCAGGAATTCAAAGTAAGGAAGATTTACCCATGGTGGCATGGGTTTCATTAGCAGATAATGTGAAGAATCAATATTTTATGACCTGTCACATATTTGAGTCATCTGTCATGTTTTATCCTTAGATGTTGAAGTTGTTTGACAGCTTTAAAGTAGAAGGAAGCAAAACATAAAAGAAGGTTTTGCTGGTTTCACACTGTCAGGAAAATTTAACAGGTAATAGTCTACAACAAGAAATTAAAGCACATTGGTCTCTTATTACAGAACAAATTCTACTCCGTGGGGCCTGAGGGAAATGCATCTCATAAAATTTGCTATTTTTATGTAAGAAGCCAGCACAAACTATACTGTATCCGCATGAAAAAATATCAGAAAGAAGCAGAAATGCTGCTACTTCACAGTGCACAGATGAATACTGATTTGGACTTCCTTACATGACAGGGAAGCAGAAAGATCCACCTGCAAAACCTCAGTTGGTTTTCTGCTGAGGTCCAGCCACTGATCCCAGAGTCAGTGCAAGCACAGACTCATAGGGGAACATATCCATATGGAGGATGCAGTCTGTCTGTTGTCCAGATAAAGGGCACAGCAAAGGAAGGTGATTAGTTCAGATGAAGACAAGGAAGGGATAGGGATGAAATGCCTGTAGAATTACCTACAGGTTTAGATGTGTCACAACTGCTCATGCTTTCTGTTTTCCAAGTTCCAATTCTAAATCACATGTTGTACTTCAATCTTAGCTTTAAAAAAAAAAAAAAGGTGCAAACAAAACCAAAAAAAATCACTCTTCTGTGCCTCATAATTGCAAAGAAATCCACTAGCTCTCAGGAAATAAGGAAAAAATCAGGCTTTTCAGAACTCATGTTTATATGTCTTCGTCGTTTTTGAATGTTTGTGGTTCATTAAGTCTTTCTGGAAAACAAGAACTTTATTCCCTGAGCAGCACTAACAGAATGGGTCTTCTGTCTCTTCCAGTGTGGTACAAAAAAAGGAGACATTTTCCTTTTTATTTTTTTCTGTAGGTAGTTAGCCTAAAAGTATCCAAGATCTTGTTTAGCAGAGCATTTTCTTTCATTTTCCACATCCCCCTAGAATAGCTCCTTTCATGTATTAAAAAAAAAGAAGCATCCAAGAAAATTTCAGTCTCAACAAGTTGGTATTTTGCACTAAAAATTCCTTCCATATAAAGTTCCTATAGGTAACACCAGAAAAGTCCAGGAGAGTGAAGAAATCTGAATTGTAGCTTTTTTTCCTGTCTCCAAGAAATCAATAATGTGAGACTTTGCTAGCAGAGGGGTTTGCATATCACTGCAGAGAAGAAAGAGGATGGACACACGGTCATGTAAAGGCTGTAGGAATGATCACCAAGCTCGTCTCCAGGGTTCAGTGACTGACCCATCCCTTTGGGAACACCATGAAAAAAGCACATTTACCCAACTGCAGCCACAGCTGATGCTTTCCATAGTGCTGCCCACGTGGAGTGAGCCACCACACATGGCAGGTACTCAATCCACGGTGCCAGGTGCTCAGCAGAGTGTCCCAGAGACAGCCCAAGCTGGCCACTAGGCCACTTGTCCCTGGTCTGTACAACAGAGACTCAACTGCCTTATCAGGCCCAGTGGAAAAAAAGGAGGTTTTCCTTTCTCCTTGAATTTCTGCTTATTTTTAAATGTGTCAAGACTGGCAGAGCAGCTTGGCTCGCCCTGCCTGCAGGGACTTTGCTGCCAGCAATGCTCAGCCCTGCAGCCTCTGAAACCCAGGCAGCCTCTGCTCTCCCTCAGGGCTGGGCGATCCAAGAGCATGTGACCTCTAGGAAAGGACACCAAATTAGGAGATGTTTCAGCGTCTGAGGCGATGAAATATTTAATCCCTGCTCTCTCTGGGATATGCATCATCACAGATTTACTTATCTGCTGCTCAGTGACAGCAGCAGCTGACAGGGATGGTGACAGCTGACACACATTAACCCAGCTGCACAACACAAGCTATCACTCCACTGCAGAAATCCATCATTATTGTTTAAGCACTGAGGAGGTGTCTCGGTGCCAGATACCAAACACAGGCAGCACCTGCACTATAAAGTCAACACTGCCAGGGTCTCTTGGGGGTGAGGGAGCCTCGGCAGGACCCTCAGCCCTTGCAGCCCCAGCAGGGCCAGCAGCACTGGTCCCTGAGCAGCCCAGCACCAAGGGTACACACAGGCTCCTGTGCCCCCACTGCTGACCTGGCCATGTGCTGATGGACCAAAATGAGAGGGAAGTATGGACAAATATTACTTGTTTAGGGTGTGGGAGGGTGGAAGCCTTTATTGGAGCTTTTCTGGAGCTACACAGCAGGACAGTGCACTAACCCCCCCAGTAAAGGCCACAGGTGGAGTGAAAGGCTCCTCGGGGAGCGCTGCTGCAGATGGAGCTGAGTGGATGCAACTGGACCTGACTTGCTTCCCCTTTGTCTAAGCTGCCCCTCCTTTTTACAGATGAGCTTCTTTCTGAGGAAACCTGTATAGTGTGTTCTTTATCTAATAAGTCATTCTGAATTACTGGTGTCTTTCAGAAACTAGTGACTGAGCTTTGAGGAATCCTGGTGAAACTGAGGTTTGGTTTGAGATGGTGGGCTGGAGATTTCCTCCCTTCCTGTTAGTGTTTGGTACTGGATTGGCTGCTGTTCAATACTGCCCTGCTGTCCTTGCTGCTACAATGGCATCCTTACACTGAAAGGTGCATCTTACCCAAGACTTGTCTTATGGTCATTGATGGGAACAGCCAAACAACAGGAAAATTGTCCATGTGTCTGTGTGAATCAGGTGCAGGGTAGAAGGAGGAAAGCAGCCACCAAGGATTCTAAGCCCTAGAGCTGATCTTATGTTGTGTGGGATGTGATCCTTCCAGAGGAGGAAATAAGGTGGACTATTTACACCTTTAGGTAAATTAAAAAAAAAAATAAATAAAATATTGTAAATATTTATTGTAAATAAATATTTACACCTTTAGGTGCTTTAGGCAGCACCACATGGATGCCTGCCTAAGACTGCTGGATACACTGGGATGTCACCCTCCTGTTCTGACCCAGAGGACACTGTACCATACCTGTCACTCAGGGCTCCTGTAAAACAGCTTCCCTTTCTGCATGCTCTTCAGCTGGCAATTTCCTAACACAGCCCTCCCCTTCCTTCTCTGAGATTTTTTTTCTTCTCTGCACTGCTGATTGCCGTTTGCCTTCTGTGCTGAAAGCTCTTCAGGGAAGGAATCTCTACTTTTTCTTTTACAAGAGTGCCCTTCATATCTCTAGAGCAACTCAAAATGTTTAAGGGAATAAATTAATAGCAGTAATAAATCCTTACACATCGTCCAAAGCCTGCACAATTGGGTTTGGAGCAAGAAAAGGAAGATGACAGAAAAAATATCTTCAGGACCATGAGCATTCAACATTGTCGTGACTACACATCAGACAGGTTTTCTTGACAGATGGTATTCAACAAAAAGCTCATCCTCTCCCTAGACCCTGGCTTTGCCAACTCCCAAATCCAGACTCTCTTCTAGCTGAGTATCATCTAACCCCACAAAGATTTTTTTCAGTAGTTTACCATGTAATTTCATACCTTTGGAAACTGCCTTATGTACAGTTCCAAGTGCTTCCTATTTGCCTAGAGAGCACACAGACCGTTAATTAGCATTCCTGTGCTCGGTAAGCTAATCACTAAACTGCACTTGTGAAATCTCAGACCTGAGATTTCAGGTCAATGGGGGAAGCTGCTCCAGATCGTTATCTTTCTGTTGCCCATAAACATGTAACTTGGCACCTGTATCTTTCTCAAAGGCAAAGGGGATCAATATTTACAGCTCATTAGCAGCTTTTGGTTGAGACCCAACATTACAGCAGCCAGCTAGTCAGAGAGGAGTGTGGCAAGATGAAGGAGGCACAGCCTTGCCTTGGTGAGCCCCTACCCCAGAGGTGGCCTGGACAAAATCCTGCAGCTGCAGGACCCTTCCCCTCCATAGTGAGCCCCAGCAGCCAGAGCCCCACTCCCAGTTCCAGCCAACTCATTCATCAAATTTTCTCTTCCCATCAGCACAAGTACACATAAAGTTTGGAAAACTTTTGGGAATCCTTGGATGTGCCTTTACTCAGCATGGATTTGTGCCATGTTCCCAGGTCACACAGCTTTGGCACTGGCCATAGAACAGGGAAATTCGTTTCACACATGAAAAAAAGAGTTTAAATGTTTTTATTATTCTGCAGCATTTAAGGTTCATCAGCATTTATATTTTTCTTATGTTTTCTGTGACATTTAAACTTCTTGCAATGTTTTAGCTATTATGTTAAAATAAAAAATTCAGCTTTTTATTCCAGGCAATTTCATTCACAGAAATGTCATGTTGGAATGGCCAGAGAACTGTCACAGCCCTCCTTGTTTCTGTTAGGAGGAAACACTCACTATATGAATCGTGAATTCATCTGGAGAAATCCAGTATGTTGAAAAAGGAGCAGAGCTCCGTTTCTGTCACACCACTAAAATTAGCCCCATCGTAGCAGCTTCCTTACACAGAGATCCTGGCTGGCACCTTCAAGGATCTGCTTCAGAATTTTGGCTTTCTCCCAGCACTGAACTCCCACTCTCTCTGTGCTCACAGAGAAGCCAGCACAGAGCCTGAGCACACAGTGGAGGCAGAGTGGCTCTTCCAGGCTGGGGCTCACTCACAGCCCCCAGCCCAGGCTGGCCCTGGGCTCTGCCTCCTGCCTGCCCTAATGGCCCAGCCCAGACAAGGAGAGCTTTGTGTCAATGGCAGCAAGGTTTGCTTTCCCAAACCAAAAAACATGCCAATGTCAACATCTAACATTGCCTAGCACGGGAAAACTCTTGGAAGATATAATGCTGCTAAAGCTAGACATAAAATATTACTAACAAAATAAAAAACCATAAGATTGTACAATGCCAATCCAAACATTTTCTGGCCAATATGCCCAAACCTTGTCAAGATACATCACTGACATGGCTGGATCCTCAGAAAAGCTCCCTGTAAACACATACATCAAAGTTTGTAACAGTTTTTAAATACAGACAATGAAGAGCTTTCTGAGAAATCGGATCACACAGCTTGAAGGCTGGAGAAGCAAACAAAAATACCTATGGATCCTCTGGGTTCCAGGGGAGAAACTGAAAAACAGCTGCAGCAAATGGGCAGAATATAAAGAAATTGAAACATTTTCTCATTTAACAGTTAAAGAACAGGAAGAGTTTAGGAATCACCGTTCAGAGACTCCTGTTTAGTGACAGCAATTTATTTGACCATCTGGGCAAAGAAAGACTGCAGCAAACCACATGGAGGAAATAAAAATAGACGAACAACAAGTGACTGATTTTGCTTGACTTGAGCCTACAACTCTGCAAAGCAGGAAGCTACTTCGTGTGAAAGACATTATTGATGAAGGCATTTCAGCCTCTTGCCAGTTCTTCCAACAACATACTAGATCTCCTATGCCAGCAAACCTGTCTTGAGACGTGACTTCCATCCCAAACTTGAGAGAAACACCATCAAGTACAAAAGACAAATTGATGAGCCTTCTGGAAAGGGACCACCAGAGGAAGGAGCGTCTCTGTGATGATCCACAGTAAAAGAAAACTCTTTAGGAGAAAGAATAGGAGGCTTTTTGCTCTATTTGTCCATTATGATAAAAATCTTCCTTTTCTTGACAGAAGCAAATATTGAAATGGAGGAAAAGGCAGCCACTGTTCAGCAGGATCTGATCACGACATCCCAGTGTGTTGGTTCCCACCTCAGGCAGACACACAGCCTCCTCCCGTGTCCAGGGCACACCCGCTGGGGGATGGTGATGCCTCTCCTGGAGGTACAGCCATGAGCACCAAGCTGCCCAGATGGGGAACCCAAAAGCAGTTCGTGCCAGCAGATGACAGATGACAGCTACAACTTGATCCATCCTTGGATAGGTCTCTCTTCCCTCTGTCTGTCACTCTCCTCCTGTCTCTCTCACCAATAACTATGCATATGTTGTATTCTTGGAGCTGCATTCAAATCAGAGGAAAGCCACCCGAGCCAGGGATTAGGAAGAGTGGCAGGGAAGCTTGAAGCCTACCCATATTCATAGTTTTAAAGCCTGTCATTGCCAACTGGCTATATTTAGGAGTAGTTGAGGGTCTTTCAGTGATAAGAAAACTGTCAGGCTCTAAAGAGATGCCTTCTTTAAGCTGCTCTAACCCCATTTCACAAGATTTGCAGTCAAAATTCACCTGCTCCTTCAGGCACGGTCTCACAAGAGAGCCAAGCTAACTGCTATATGTAGCTTGGCTCATGCCTTCCCTTCAGGCTGGCCTGCTGCTTCCATCCCTCCCAGTCAGTCCTCAAGCTGTTTAACTGATCTTACTGAGCCTTCCTGACCTGGGGTTGCAATCTCAGACCCAGCTTCTGCAAACCTGTTTGCTCTCTGGGAAGGCAGTCCTGGTCCATGATGGCACACCCCAAAAGGACTAAATATACCCATCCTCAAGCTGTGCTTAGAGATTGTGCTCTGATTGCTTGTTACAAACAGGCCTAATCTTCTAAGCTTTGTTACAGAACTGTCAAATCATTTGATATTTCAGGCTGAAGATCTTCCATGCATGGGCAGAAGCTTTCCTCTTCTTCCATGCATGCAGTTAATGACTTTGTGCAGGGTAATTATAACTCCAGGACTCACACACCTCACTTTGTCTATCTCAGATTTAGGCCTCCCATCTCATTTGGGTGTACAGTCCCACAGAAGCCAGCAGCACTCATCCATCCTGGGAACCATCCTAAGAATGAATAAGTCACCCCAGGAGGGCCCCGTCCTGCTCCGAGGACTTTCTAGAGCCTCACATCTGATGTCTGACTGTGAGAGAGCTGATGTTATGTGAGATGCTTCTCCAGGCCTAACCTCTATCTGATCTCTCCTCCCAAAATATCTTCTCACCTTTCTCAAAATTTCCATCTGGAAGAAAACAGGAACTTCAAGAAGTCAAGAACACAAATGGTTAGGCTGCTCTGACCCATGCAGTGCTCCAGACTTAATTTCCAAATACATGTCTCCTTTCATACCTTGGCACAAGGTGGTGACACTTCACTGCTGAATGCCTTTTCTTCGATCAATTTTTCTTGACAACCACATTTAGTCCTGGAGACTTTTGCTTGTTGTCGTAATAGCTTCAAAAAACATTCTGTCTGGAGAAATCAACAAGGCATAAAAGAATGGATCCCTGGCGTGTCACTCTTTCTGTTTACTGTCAGGGTGGTGAGGCCCTGGAACAGGTTTCCCAGAGATGCCCTGTCTCTGGATATGTTTGAGGCCAGGTTAGATGGGCTTTGAGCAGCCTGGTCAAGTGGAAGGCTCCCCATGGCAGGGGAGTTGGAATGAGATGACATTTCAGGTCCTTTCCAACCCAAACCATTCAATGGTTCCATGATTCTCCCCCCACAGCATGCTGTCTGCAACCAAACAGCCTCTGAACCGACATCCATTTCCTCCTGCCATGTTTCAGTCATCACATACAACAGAAAAAGAGGGAGAAACCAATGTAAGATTAAATTGGATTTTAAAACTACAAGAATTGGCCAGAGTCTGTCAGGGAGGGCAGGACAGTTGCTGAGTGCATAAAGTATTCAAGGAGTGTAGCTTTAGGTCTGATGGTGTGCTGGGTTTTTCTTGTGAATGACAGCCTGTAAGTTGACAGCAAAGTTCTGTCCAGCTGTGTGTTGTACAGAGATGCTGGAAACCTGGCAAAAATTGATTTGACTGGATCCTTCAACATTTTTCTGTTTCTTCTCAGAAAACGATGTCTAATAAAACAGCATTCTGTCTGTTCAGCCCACCATCACCCCTGTGTCCCTGAAACCATCTGTCATGGATGGAAGCAACTGCACCTGTAAGAGAGAAGCAACAATATACTTTACTGATATAAAACAGTGATTTAACAAAGTTCAATGGTAAATGCAATAGTGGTTTAACAAGATTCAATGGCAAGATTGTTTATTTCCTGCATAGAGGACAAGGTCAGACAAAACTGCCAGAAATCCTGTTGTTGAGCCCTGAGGTTCAGAAAGAATCCCCTTGTGTTCCAAACCCCTTCTCAAAGAGAAGTGTAGGTGTGGCTGAATCCAATCCTAGTCCCAGTCTTGTTCAGTGGTTTATGTCTGAGAGATTATATTTGCACAATCAATCCTTTATATCACTTATTTTGAAGTTTAGTGTGCTATTAACCACTTACCAAGGTTCTGTTGCAGTGAGGAATCTCTCAGCTTCAAGGAGTAACTTTGAGAGGTGACCTTCCTCAAGGGGACATCCTGGCATGCAGCCCACCATTCCAGATAGCCCTTGGCTACCATGCTGCCACCCCAAAGTCCAGAGAAAGCTGGGTGCAGCCATCAGAGCCCCCCTGGTAGTTAGGGCTGAAGCAGCAGAGCGGAGCACAACACCACAGCATCCTCTCACATGCTGGAAATGTGCTTGTGCAGCCATGAACTGAGCCTTCTGACAGCAAAACCACCTGAGCCACACATTTAGAAAATTCCTGAACACTTCTGAAACCATTTCCTACAGTCCTAGAAACACTTCCCACAAGCCATGCCCAGGAGTTCAGCTGCTGCCACTAACAGGGTGAGCAGGATACCACCCAGCAGATTGAACAAGTCCCACTGTTCCACTCAGCTCTGGTTTCACAGGGCTTGCATACTGAATGGGGAAAAATCTTGTCATTTTTTATGTGATTCAATTCTATTTTATTGCAAGGAAGTGCTGCAGCAGAAGAGCAAGCTCACACACCTTCTGCTCAGATGAGCTTCTCCTCTAATGCCATATGGACAAAAACGTCACACAATTTCAATCCCAAAATTTTGTAAAATTTTTAGTAACTCCTCAAGGTTTACTGTGCATTCTCTTTAACCCATGCCCTTTCAGGTAGTCTTTGGTAGCTCTGAGTGTTGGCAGAGAAGGCAGTTGCCAGATCCTGCCTGCTAGTTTGCCAGGAGGAAGAGGAAATGATTTGGGCAGCTCTGGTGTGGACAGGGCATTTATCCCATTTTGTTGAGAAGGTGCTGAACAGTGAAACACTGAAAGAGAGCTTCTAGCAAAAGAGTTGGGGAATTTCTGTCCATTCTTCTTTTCATCTCCATAGAGCAGCCTTGCACCCTCCTTAATGTGTCTCAGCTGCAGTGCAGGTGTAGGCAGCAGAGCACAATTTACTCCTCTCCTGGCCATAGAGCTCTTCCCAGTATGATCTGTGACAGCTTCTCCAAAACATGTGCTAGAGTTTCAGCTTGGATCATCAGGATTCTTGGAGAGGACCAGAATTGGTGCCTGGCTGTTTACTGAGAGCACAATTTGCCCCAGGGTCACTCTCCAGGTGATGGATAAGCATCTCCCAATGAGGCCAGGGCAAAGGATGCTCAGTGCATCAAGAGGGAAAAGGCACCCACAGCAGGTAGGGAAATGGGAATACACATAAATCCTCTCTCTCATCACATGGAAAACAAAATAATTCTCCTAGGCCACTCAAATAGAGTTTGTTATGTGTTCTAAAGAGACTATCTTCACGGAAATAAGAGATGATGGGTCACTGGCTGCTCTGTGCAGCTGGGCATCTATCTGCCTTTCATGCCTTTTAATTATACACATCTGGATATTGTTTGGGCCATGAATACATGTTGCTGTTTGAATTTTGGGCTGCAGTGGCTACAAGTGAGTTTTAACACACTTGGCATTTCACCAACCCTGATGTAAGCAACAAAACCATCTACCTGTGGTTATAAGGAGCTCCCCAGATCAGTGTGTCCAAAAAGGGCAACAAAGCTGGTGAAGGGCCCAGAGCACAAGTCCTTTGAGAAGAAGCTGAGGGATTTGGAGATGTTTAGCCTGGGGAAAAGGGGACTCGGGGAGACCTTATCATGCTCTGTAACTCCCAGAAAGGAGGTTGTAGCCAGGTGGGGATCGGTCTCTTCTCCCAAGTAACAAGTGACAAAATGAGAGGAAATGGCCTTGAGTTGTACCAGGGGAGGTTTAGATTGGATATTAGGAAAATTTTCTTCACCAAAAGAGGTGGCAGACACTGGAACACACTTCCCAGGGAAGTCTTGAATTCACTGTCTCTGGAGGTGTCCAAACAGTGTGTGGATGTGACACTTGGAGTTATGGTTTAGGACTGAATGTGGAAGTGCTGTGCTAACGGTTGGAATTGATGGTCTTAGGGGTCTTTTCCAACCTCAATGATTCTGTGGTTCTGTAAGCAGAAAGGTGAGAACTCCAACACCTCATTAAAACTAAACTTGTCCAATTTGTTTTGGCCTACAGCCCAGGCAGCAGTGTTATCCAAGGTGCCTCAGTCTATTTTCAATTGCAGAGCTTCAGCATCAATGTTTCTCTCATCCTTCATCTCCTCCCATACACTAACCACAGTGCCAGCATTCAGCAGAGATGATGTTTAGGCTGGAGGAATCCTGTGGAGGTCCTGGGAGGAAATCTCTGGTACTTCATTAAGTCATGGCTTTGTGCCAGCTGATGTGGTTTTGTAACTGTACCAATTTTGGGGTGATCACGAATGCCAGTAGCTCTTTAGCAAAGCAGTTGTGTGTGTTTTGAGTCAGCAATAAAAGATTAACACTTGGAAAGGTGTTATTTTCTAGATGCCAGTCGAATACATGGCAAAGATCATTTCAATATGGCCAGTGACAATTAGTGGTGTAAAGTGTTAAGGTTGTCTGAGATAATATATACCCCAACCTAGAAGGTCTGCCTTTCTCTCTATATTCACTACACATTTTACTGACTTTATGTAACAGCATAGAAGGGACCATCTGAAACTCAGCATGTCTTTTATACCTTGTCAGGGAGCAACCTGGAAATCTCACTATGATTCATCTTCACCACAAACAAACCTCAGTGTCCTCCTTCTGAGATGTACATAAAAACTAAAATGCTGTAAATCCCTCCAGGCTGACTATACCCCAGCTCTGCAGTCAGCAGAAGTGATTGCCCTAATTGAATGTGTCGATTATGAGTAGCAATCCTGTTGTGGTGAGGTCAGCCTAACAGCCAGCCTTCAAAGACTTTAAATAGGGAACTTAACAGCAGAGTGCCTGGGTGGTTGGGTAATAGAGATTCCATGAAGACTGCTTTCATTAACTGATTTCTAGGCAACAGCATTGTAAGTAGGTCCAAGAAAACAAACTTCAAGGAGTCAAAAGCCTATGGTGTGATACAAAACAGACTGAGAGATGTTGCATGTGAATAACTTATGTCTTGTCAACTAGACACCTATGGCATTTGTTAAATTTCATTTCCATGTGTATAACACCTGTGTGCAAAATTTGTCCAAAGAATTAATAAAGGTTTTAGTATGTTACTGCTGAAAACACTGAGTGCTGCTGGAAGTCCAATAAGCAATGTTAGGGGTTTGAATAACACAGGTACATGAGATTATGATTAAAAATAATGGAAAGAAATGGCTCATTCAGTTCTATTAAGCTCTGATTGGTCCTAGGAGTATCAGGGCATGTGTTCCTTACCATGCAATGTTATCTTTCTCCAAATTTCAGTTTCACCAAATATGGATTGTTTAAGAGGCTCACAAACCCCCTTATCTTACTTAGCAAATAACCTGATTAGAGGCTCAGGCACTTTTTCATTCACTTTATTTGGTAGTGTTGTTTACCTATATTACTAATTACCACATCAATAACATTAGTAAACACATTTATAAAATACACCAAAGTTCCAGACTCAGACTATTTTTAATAGATTTTATTTATCACAAGTATGTCCATTTCTCATCCACACTTTATCTTTCATTTTTGCTACATATTTTAAAGAGTAAAAGGAAGCTCATGGAGCTATCAATGGCAAGCTTTCTTTTACAATTGGAAACTACCATCCCATTACATATTCACATCATAAAAATGTTTTTATCACAGTGAACATTATATTTCATATTAATTTTTTAACACAAACAAAACTGACCCATTTTTCTTTTTCAGTGCCCTCCCTAGTTCACCTTATGCTTCTTGTATACTTATTTGCTACTTTCTAGTCTCAGCAACATCAATTAAAAGTGTCTCGTAAAATAAATCTGGAGTATAGATACACGCTGAACAAGTCAGAAATTTTCCTCCAAAACAAACTTTGCTTGAAAAATGTCAGTTTGTTGGAATTTGATGGGGAAGCAGGCATCCAAGGTCCATGGCAGGAGGGTTTGCCACCAGGCTCACTGGTTCATGGTACCACCACCCCAGGCTTTAGGGTCTGGGTATCCTGCTCTCTGGGTCTGTAGGTGAATTAGCTGCAGGTCAAGGTGACCACAGGAGTCAAGGGTGTAGGGAATTTGAGGGAATGGGAGAAGATGGCTGCTCTGTGTAATACGGGGGGAGGAAATGAAATTTCCTTACAGTAGTAATATTTTTAAGTGTTTCTAGCCCTGAAATTCTTTGTTTGCTTTCATTTCACAATGAAATTCATTCTTTTTCTTTTGTTGTCACAAAAACAGTGATATCCCCCAGTTCTGCATTCCAGCAGTCTCTTGCAGAGGCCCCTGTGTTACGATATAGGAAGTGGGGTTGTGATGAAGGTGGCCATCCTCTCCCCAGGCTGTGGCTTTGTTAGACCCCCTGAGCAGTGATCCTTTCACAGGAGGCACTGGAGAGGCTGCCTGACAAAGGACTTCATGGTTTGGTCTCAGGGGTCTGAGAGAGTTTAGCTAATGGTGAACTGGCAGAGTTCATTTGGTGCAAGAACCTTCTGTTTGCTGCCAAATGCTGGGGCAGCCAGGTTTTTACCTTTGTCTGTGCGTGGGTACTTGCAAATAGATAAATAATTTCCTCACTGAGCCCTGGTTCCAATGGTGCTCCTGAAGCACCTGCAGCACAAGGAGGAGCCTTTGTCACCCTGCTCCCAGTGCCAGCACAGCTCCTGTCCCCTCTCCCTGCATGCAGCTCTGCTGAAGTACATGGAAACTGAGCAATGGAAATTAGTTTTTAAGGGAGAGTTTGATTTGAAAACTCCCCCACATCTCTGTCCTCATTTGAAATTTAGCACAAGGTATGATTTTATCATGTTTGCAAATGTGGATTGTGTCCTCGAGGGAAAGAAGTAATTGATACAGAACAGAAATGTCAGGATTTTAACTTGATTATGGTATTCATCTAGTAAATGTTATTCTTGTCCCATATGCATTGTATCTTTATTTTCATATTGTTTAAACTTTAGATTAAATAATATCATTTTTTTGACTTCCTGTGTCTATTAGCTGATGAAAATCTATTTTTGAGAATTTCAGATTACAAATCCTATCTGCAGATTAAATTTTTCACTTTTCATGACAAATGGAAATGCATATAATGAAGTGCATTAGAATATTGGTCAGAGGCTTGCTCTGAGCTAAGCACAGCGTGAACATCTTTATGTTTGCTGGCAGTAAACCAGCTTCTCTCTTTTCTCTGTTTTGCACAGTCCTACTAAGCCAATCCTCACTAGAATGAGCACAAAACAAATGAATAACAGCTTTTGTACATCAACATTAAAATGGGAAGAAGCTTGGGAAAGGGCCTCCAACAGAGAAGAATGCTGACAAGTGCAAAAATGCCTGATGGATAAGCACCACCTTCTAAACATAGATCAGCCAGACATGGAAGTGATTTCAGAAGAGAAATGCAATCATGGATTACACACCAGCTCATTAGAAACTGTTGATGAATACAGCATCCAGAAGACATGCATGAAAAGTCACATTTGGGGAATAAATTAAAAGGGGTGTAGTTGTTGCTAGATAAACATATGTAATATATATGCATTGAAGAGATTTGTAAATGTCATTTTTTTAATTCGGATGGAAAGCAAAAAGCTTTAAAACCTTTCACAGTAGAGAGGCAGTTAACTTCAGACTATTCCTATCCCAGTAGCCAAGAAGCTGTTAGGACATCTCTCTTAAATTAGCATTTACAGACTGAATGTTTCCATCACCTAGTGGAAAAAGCATAACTTTTACTGCTACATTGCTGCACCTCATTTACTTCACTGTATAATAAGTTGACTAAAACTGTAAAGCTTCTCAATTTTTACTGCATATGTGTTCCAATTAATATGACTGTAACAAACTTAAGACTCATAAATTATTTCTGACCTATATTCTAGTTCTACAAAGCATATATACTATAAGGTATGTCTGAATATCATAATGCTATAATTTCCCAAGATGCATAGAATTGTTTGTATTCAAAGTGACAAAATAAACGCCCTTGATTTCTTTTTTAATAGGAGAAAGTAATTTACCCCTTAAATGTAACACAGTGCTGCTCACTTTAATGGTGTTTCTTTTCCCTATTCTGCCATACAACTGTGGAGTGACACTCTCTGGCCCATGCTAATGCCAGTCAGACAAGGTGATCTAATGAGACCTTTTGGCCTTAAGTTTAAACTCAATACAACTCAATAAACCCTTGAGTTTAAACTCAATACAAAAACTAAGAAACTAGTAAGCAAATACATGTTGCAAATAGCCATGTGAGGGCTGGATGGAAATAGGCCTGGGGCACTGGTGGGGAAGTGATTCCCTCCCCAGGTCCCACAAGGCACTCTCAGTTCCAGAAGCCACTGAGAAGCAAAACAGGAGTAGGCAGAGTGTGAAGAAAGAGCTCTTAGTGAAGGGCCTGGATGCCAGGCACCAGGCACAGAGCAAGAGAGGGAGGCAGGGACCCCTCTCTGCTCCTCTCTGACACTCCCACCAAGGCACAGGTCTCTCCTGGCTCGGGACTGGCCATGAGCACGTGGCTCCCTCCATGCCTCTAGGTTCTCCTGTGTATCACAGATTAACCCAGTGCAAAATCAACACTGCAGTGTTGATTCCTTCAGGGTTTTAAAAGTCTGTTCCTTCATTCTTTGGCTTTCAGGGGAAATGGCTAAAATAATAATCAGTTGCTAGTGTTGATCACAAATAATGCAAAATGCTGAAGACATGAGGTAAACTTGAGTTTAAACTGGTTTTTAACTATTGACTGTACAACAAAAATTATTCCAGAATTTAGTGCATGAATCTCAAAAAATTTATTTTACTTTTGAAAGAAAAATTATCTTTAAGCAAACTGCCAGTAAACAAATACGGGGAATTAGATAATTTTTCTATCTAACAACCAAGGTACCAATATGGCACTGACTTCACTTGGGTGTCAGCCAAGTAAATTCATGTGTGAATCCGGGCAGCATTTAAAAAAATAAATGACACTTTTTTAAATCCCAAACTGCTCTTGTAACTGGATGTAGAAAATTCTCCTGACCTCTAAAGGACCAGCACTAGCTGGTCAAAAACCCCACCCAAAACAGTTAACCACCATAAACATCTTCCCAGTATCTGCTATTGACCTGAAGGGGATGGAAGGCAAAAATCAAGTCGTTCACACATGAGGCAGCATAAACTCATTTAAGGGCCCACTTCAGACAGGTTTTTAAATCTGTGATTAGTCCTACCAGTGTCAGCTGGAAAATGCACATCCTCAGGGGCTGGATGCATTCAGGAGTCCCTGTTAAGTGGTGTCTCAGTGAAGCCCATCCTCATTCTCTGCTCTTGTTGGCTCACAACCACACTCACACCTCAAAGCCTGTGAAAGGGTTTGTTATGTGGATGTGCTCTCGTATCACCATCTTCATTTGCTCCTTGAATTTACCTCTGTCCCACATTATTGCAGTCATGGCACTTCTGCTGTGACAGACATCACCAAAACAGGGTTTCTCTGTATTATATTATTTTGTTTAGCATCATGGTGATGGTGCAATGTAAAAGCCCTTTCTAAATATACATAAACATTGCAAAAAAAGTGTCATCACAAGAGATTGCAACACTGTCAGGGCAGCTCAGTGAATATGTACAATTTGTACACAGTCAGAAGGAGAGACATGCCAGGATGTACATCATTAAATGTTGACTCAGTGAGAATAGTATGTTTTATCTTTTTAAATGTTACCACTTTCCCATCCCACTCCATTGTAACTTGTCAATTGTAATTTCTTTTTAAGTCAACAAACTGTAAAGAAAACTGTTGAAATACCTGATTTTCTGTAAAAGTAATAACAACAATACATTTTGTTACTTCAAAGTATGCTTGGTATTAAAGTACCTAATAAAGTTCAATAATGACTTTTGTAGCATACTAAAATAAAGTGTGATAATGCTTTTCTCCAGCTCATCTGTGGTAAGGGCAGATGTCACTTGTTGGGATTACTGCCCTCCTAAACACAAGCCTGGACACCTCCTACACATCTGTACCTACAGAGTTCCCTCAGGTATGTAAAGTCCAAGCAGAATCAGATCCCTTAATGAGAGCAGGGATTTATGCATGGGTCGAATTCCTAGTAGAACCTTGTCAGTAAGTCATCTCCACCCTCTGGTACCTGCCTACATATCCATATGTGGGCAACAATATAAAGTTCCCAATTACTCTGTTTGGTATAAAACTTGGTTTATAGTAAGAGAAAGAAGAGTATCATTATTTGTAAGTTAATTATGATTAAATAGAGAACTGCCAGGTTTGTGGGATGCTGTTTATTTTTATAGGCAACGCATTTCAGTTATCTATAAATAGATTGGAAATCCCAACCAAGTGATTTGGATAACACAGTAAAGCTCAGAAGTTGATCACCCCTTAATTTCACTATGTGAAGGTACATTGGAGCCATCAGGGGCTGTCACATCATTCCAGAGTTTGCACCAAGAAGAGGTAAGTACTTATTTGTCAAAGAGATGCTGGATTTGCCTCCATGCTGCTGATGCAGCAGTATCTGCATTTGGAGATGCTCTAGAAATTATTGTGACTGGGGTCTAATTATGCCCAAACTCCCAGGCTCTGACACATTTCGATCGCAGTAACAGATCAGCTTCCCTCACACCATCCATCTTTCCCTGTTCTAGGGAGGAAAATGCAGTGCTGGGCCCAGCAGCTTTCTGTCTGTTTTCACTGCTAGTCTGATATCCTTCAAACATTTAAAAGTTTTAGTAGTTTCATCTGATTCTCTGAGTATTTGAAATGGAATAAGATCTAGACAGTTTAAAATAAATAAAAAACCCACCCCAAATTCGTCCTAACTAGTTTTTACACATTGAAAAGACAGCCATATGCTGAATAGGTTCTGAGGTAGTGCTAGAAAGCAACATTTTTTCCCCATGTGCTAAAGTCAAGAGGTTTACACATTTCTCCTTCCCAATGAGCTCTGTGCAGAATGGAATGGCTTTGCCTGCTGTTGGAGTAGCTGGCAGTACCTGCACACATTTCACATGCTTGCAGCCATTCCACCTTGGTCTGTGATCCTCATTGGCCTACATTAATAATTTGAAAACAGACTTTCACAGAAGGCCTGGAATTCTGCAGAAAGTAAAATATGTAGTTTAAAAATACATTCTCTTCCCTTTAGATCAAATAATGTTTGTGTCGTGGTGCTGAAAACACAAAGCCAAGGCTTGCAGTGATCAGATACTGACGTGATGCTTTCTATTACCCATCTGTCTCTTAAATTTTTGCTTAGTGATACTTTATGCTGCCTTCTGAAATGCCTTTTGCATTTTAAAAAGTAAAGTGATATAGCCTTCCTTTCTTCCAGATAATCTCATAACCCCACTGGGGGCAGGGGGGGCAGTTACACTGCTTTTCCACTTCACAAAGTGATGAAAGAAGTTTTGCCTCTGCAAGAGGAAAATCTCCAGAGAAAAAAGCAGACATATGCTCATCAACTCCCAAGAGGAGATGTGGCCTCTAATTGCCTATGAGACACTACAAAGCTCTTCTCCTTTTGGAACAGCTCCAAGAGTTGCTGCAAAGCACTTCCTGAGGTCATCAGTGTGAGACCAGCCTCCAGGTTTGAACATCAGCTCAGTCACCTGCGAAAACAGCCTGGGAGTGAAGATGCTGCAAAAGGCTAGGAGCTGGGACTGAATTAACCCCCACAAATCAGTTTTAAATTGGTATAACAACATGGATTATTATTCCTGATTTTGTCAAGTGCAAAGTAGCTTTATACTAGCCTAATATAGCTGTTAGGATTATTAATAAGCAAAATTATATATTATTGTAAATAATTTCTTAGGGGGGAAATGAAATAAAGATTGTCAAAATACGCTAGAATGAAGTCTCTTTGATATGATAACCACATATTTTTAAAAGCATTTCCACAGTTTAACACCAGAAGATGCTCTAGATCATCAGCTACATTACCAGTTACACAGACTCAGGATTCCCCTGTCAGATCCCAGCATAGGAAGGTAGGAATTTTGCTCTGCCATTGCAAAATTCATCACTTTCAGGAACTTCATCACTTTGGCAACTCTCAAGCATGGCTTTCTCACAAGATATCAGGCAAGACTCCGGGATGACAGCTCAAATGTCAGGCTTACAGGTATGAAATTAGCACCTTGAGTCTCCTTTATATAACTTTAAGCCAACACAATGCAGAATTAGTAATAAGCTAGATATTCAGTCTGAAAAAGAAAATTAGGTCTCCTCTCTATTTGCTTCGATTTTTTTTCCCATTAAAAAAATGAAATTAGTTGAAATGTCACTGGAATATTCTGAGGGTCTACTAAGTGCCTGCTGTATTTGTTGGGTTTCTCATATGGCAACTGAAAGTAATGTAAAATATTATGCTCCATGAGCTGAGATGGTTGGTGACTAAGTTTTCTAGAAGAGCTTTTAGGTGATAAGCTACTATACATGTCGTCAAGAAAGGAGCTGTTTTAGTCAGTATAGCTGAATTTATGTATGCTTGAGAAGGATAAGGAATAAAATAATTCAGAAATTCTGAAAGAACTTCAGTCTTAATACATGCCATCACTCTTTGGGGGGAGGGGGTATTTTTATTTTATATGCTTTAATATAATACGAAAATCCTCATTTACAGGTTTTAATTTATTTTGCTTTAAGTAATGTGAAAATTCTTCACCCACAAGGTACCTTGGGGATGCTGAAAGCAGTGGAGGGGCTTTCCTGGAGCAGCAGCAGGCACGATGGATGTTGTCCTTATCTGTGCTGCCATCTAATGGCTCACCAGCCTCTCCGGGCGTCGTTCTCGGGAGTTAGTTACTTAAAGGCAGCTTTGCATTTGCATTCATAGAGATCCAGGTAACAAAACCAGCGCACACTTACCTCCCGTGCCTCCCAGAAACAGGGCAAAATCCAAGAGATGGAACCGTCACCATATGAACTCACACTGCATAAAGTTTGAGATGAAGTTTGAGAACCTCTAAGTTTTTGTTTGAATTTCTCAGGACTGAGGAGAATAAGCCTTATCTCTAAAAATATGGATGAGAACTTTGCTTAATATTTTAAAAGCATTTTCCAGACCTATTGAGCCCAACCCTTCCTAGGGACAGGCTTCTGCATTTCCCAGGTATGACAGACACTAATTTCTATTTACCCTTTCAAAGAACCATAGAATAGTTTGGGTTCAAAGGGCCCTTAAAGATCACCCAGTTCCAACCCTGTGCCATGGGCAGGGACCCTTCATTAGACCAGGCTGCTGAAATCCAACCTGGCTTTGAACACTTCCAGGGATGGGGCATCCACAGCATCTCTGGGAAACCTCACAGTAAAAAATTTCATCCTAATATCTAATCTAACCTACTCTCTTCCAGTTTTAAACCAGTATCACTTGTCCTGTCACTAGGACCCTGAACCTGGCCTTGTTGAAATTCATGAGGTTGCCATGGGCCCACTTCTGGAACTTGTCCATGTCCCCCCCCATGACATCCCATCCCTCAGACGTGCCAAGTGCACCACTCAGTGTGGTGCTGTCTGCAGACCCACTCTCAGCTCCAGCAAAAGTCAGACAGGCTGCAAAGCTCTGAGTGGTGTGGGAGCATGGAATGGAAGGATAGAACTGCAGAAGAGGCATCAGAATGAATGGGAAAGTTAGGTAGTTTAAGTCAAATCCCTGTACCAGGAGACAACCATAACTGGTCAGCACTCCTCCAAACTGCTCTCGTTGAAAAGGCAGAGGTTAAGGAGGCTACTGAAATGATGACTCTTGAGATGATACTAAATGTGGCATTGATGAGCTATGATCATGCAATAGGAGACAGAACATAGAAAATTGATGGTCCCTAAAGGAACAGAACATCAGATTTAGGTCATCCTAGATAGCATTTGCTCTGAGAAATGCTAAAAGGGTGAAATCTGATTATGGATTACCAGGCTGAAGGCTGGGAGCAGCTAAAGCCCCTAATCCCAGAGGAAGAATGCAGGGACTCTAGAAGCCATTAATACACTGACCATGAGAAAAAGCATGCTGTGAGGGTGCAGTGAGACCCAGGCTGTGGCAGGAATACCAGGAACAATGAACTCTTCCTGCCTGGTGAGGCTGTGCTGCCTCCCAAAGTGATGTCCCCTGGCCCCTACCACTCCCAAAGGAGCTGGAGACCAGGAACCAGAGGCAGGGCCATCCTACATGGCCTGAGGAAGGAAATGGCTGAGGATATAGCAAAGCCCAGAGAAGTAAACTGAAAAAAGTCCAAAGCCAACACTTAAGAGTTGGGACAGGATTTTTGGCAGAGAAGCTCCCAAAGCAATAAGAAAGTATCACCACACACATATATTTCATGTATTTCATACTAAGGCACCTGGTAGTCTTCTCAGAGACCTTAGACAATGGGCCTTCAAAATGAATTTGTTAAATAACATGGCATTGCATGTATGTGAGCATATTTAATAATAACTCTGCCTGGTGCTTTTGCAGGACAGGAATCACTGCTTGGTGTTGAGCTCGGAGGAACTACCACAGCAGGTGATACTCAGGCTTGTCAGTCATTTCTAGACTGTGTTTCTGTTCTCACATGGAGATCATACCTCCAGCTGTCACCAGATAACATATATATTATATATATCCTATATATAATTATATATTCCTTATATATTCCTTCCCTTTTTCACTGCTTCTCTATTGGTTCCTCCAAAGTAGAAATGCAAAATACATATATATCTGTATTCAGAACTCATAAAAAATTCACAAACATCACATTTTAATGTTTTTCAGTAGCATGTTTTTTTTTTTTTTTTTTTTTTTTTTTTTTTTTTTTTTNTGGCCTGAGGAAGGAAATGGCTGAGGATATAGCAAAGCCCAGAGAAGTAAACTGAAAAAAGTCCAAAGCCAACACTTAAGAGTTGGGACAGGATTTTTGGCAGAGAAGCTCCCAAAGCAATAAGAAAGTATCACCACACACATATATTTCATGTATTTCATACTAAGGCACCTGGTAGTCTTCTCAGAGACCTTAGACAATGGGCCTTCAAAATGAATTTGTTAAATAACATGGCATTGCATGTATGTGAGCATATTTAATAATAACTCTGCCTGGTGCTTTTGCAGGACAGGAATCACTGCTTGGTGTTGAGCTCGGAGGAACTACCACAGCAGGTGATACTCAGGCTTGTCAGTCATTTCTAGACTGTGTTTCTGTTCTCACATGGAGATCATACCTCCAGCTGT